>FLMG01003947.1:7151-20521 GCA_900088475.1 Hyphochytrium catenoides
CTGGAGGCGCCGGGTGATAGAGAAGCTTCTCCTGGTGGAAGTATAAAATAGTAGCGAGTACGAAGAAAATCCCGCCTCCAACGTAGCCGACAGTAGTCAGCCAGGATATAAGTGTCTGCGTCATGGATGTCATGCTCCGCGTCTTCCCGCACGAGCTCCAACGTAGCCAACGTAGAGTGAAGAAGACCTGATGGGAGGCAATCTTTGGGGCCGGACGCCCTAATTAAAAGCCCCGCTTATTATCCTCCTTGTCTTGGCCCTTGGCCCTTGCCTTTTGTTTGTTGGCCCCTTGCGTTGGCAGTTGCTTGACAACCACCGGATCGCTAGGAAATAACTGGGCAGACCAGAGGGGTGTGTCATTCACTAGATTACCCTAGAAAGCTGCATGGGAGGAAAGGTATGGCACCACTTCGCGGCCGGACGGAAGAGAGATGACAGAGAACGACGAGGGAGAGCAGGAACTTGATATGTGTGAGAGAGAGACGAGGGAAGGATAGCAATGGGCCCTCCGATGGCTTCCTCGTCAGCGCTGAAAGGGCAAAAAGTGAAAAAGTGAAAGGGCAAATCTGGGACCATGAGAAGTATGCATCACCCTCATCTCTTGAAAGCCAGAGTGATGTCACCATCATGGGAATTCGGAATAATACCATGGGTCTTTCCGCATGTAACAAAGCAGACATAACAGCAGATTAGGGATTAATACTCTGTTTATCCAGAACGCCTTAAGCCAGAGCGCAAGAGATGCACCGTAAGTGCCAGCTTCCAGGCCAAGATCCATCTCTCACGGTCATTGCGCTGCTTCCTTTCCCTGCTCATCGCCCACCTATCAGTCTCTCTCTCACTTGTGATCCTTCTTGTCTCTCCTGCCGCTCACTCTCTATTCTCCACAATCTCTGTTTCAAGGCTTGGCCCCAGCGTAAGGAAAGTGAGGAGTACGAGGACCATCGAGACTTAGGGACGCTATGTCAGAGAACTATGTGGTCCGCACCTTCAGGACCAAGATCCTTAACCCAATGGTGCAGGTCGTCAAGTCAGGAGGTGAGGCTCTCGGGCACGCGCAGATGTGTCTCCTTTCTTCACTCTGCTGCCTTTCACAGTCTGTCCTTCAGTTCTCAAAGGACTGCTCCTGCCATCTGTTAATCTTTATTCTCTCCTACACTCACGTGCTTTCTAGCTATGCCTGCTCGCTTTCTATCATACTCATCCATCCCTCTTTGTTTAGTCACCCCAGAGAAGCTAGCTTTATCTATCGCATGCGGAGTAGCGGGCGGTGAGTGGGCATACTCAGATAGACATATCTACCTACAATCGCTTCTTCCATTTGGTGCATTTCCTTCCAGAGAGTCATTATAAGCCTTTGGCCTGTTGGCCACCATCTCTTCTTCAACTAGTCTCTTTTGTTTCCTGTGCTCAGTCCATGCCTTGTCATTTGCTCGTTTCTTCTTGCTCTTGGTCAAGCCTTTGGCTGCCCTTCTTCTGACTGGCTTCAACTGTTCACTTACACTTGTTGTTATGAAAACCTGCGGCAGGAGTCTTCCCTATTCCTGGGCTTACCTCGCTTCCGGTGGCAGTGTTCATTGCGCTGCTTGGCCTCAATCCTGTGGCCTCAATGACCGTCAACTATGCGGTGACGCCTCTAAACATTGCCTCCGTTCCCGTCTTTATGTACTACGGAGCCCGGCTTGTGGGTCAGCAGCCCATTGAATTTTCCTTAGAGTCTATGATGACGGTAAGTTTTCCTTTTTCATTACCTGTGGGTCACTGCTCTCTCTTCCAAGCTGTATGATTCCTCTTCTACTGCCTGTAGTGTACGACGCGGTGACCTCCGCTCTACCTTCCGTCAACTGCTTTATCTCTTTCCACTTTGTCACACAAGGCTGTAAGTCTTCTTCTTCCTGCTCTCCTGTACTCGCCTTTTAGCTCTTGAGCGCCGATCTGCTATAAGCGGTATCGCAGTGACTACTTTTCTTCCTTTTCTTCAGACGATTGCCGTCGTCACATAAGTCTTCTACAATCTCTTTGCTGACTGCGCATTCATCTTCCCGTTACCGTGACAGCGCAGTTCGTCTCCATCTTACCCTTTTCCTCCTCATATTCCTTCGTCGCCTCAGGCCTTTGGACAGGACAAACTGGGCACGCTCAGGCACTATCAATGGGCCTTGATCAATGGCATCATCGCCTGGTTCGCATTCTGTCCTGTAGCGATTGCTCTTCTGTACTTCCCTCTCCTCCCTGTTATGCGCAGACTTCTACCCCGTGAACACCCAGCTTCTTCTTTGTCTCGACGGGGTTCATCTCTTAGCAAAGACGGCAGCGAAAAGCTAAAGAAAGCAGTTTAAATAAGAGTGCCACGGATTGTGGGGAACAGGCAAGATGAAGTATCTCCTGCTTCTACTTCCTAGTGTAGGTGAGCCAAAGTCGTGCCAGCGCAGCGCGGTAGAGGGATTAGCCCGCCCACGTTTCGCTGGGCCTTACGATGAAGGGTCAAGGAAACTCTTAGCTTCGCCATAGACTCGAGAGAAGTACGTCACAAAGCGTCAAGTTAGCGTGTATGTCTCCATGGGCTGACTGGGACCATAGCCGGAGGAGGAGGTCCGTTGAAAGGTTGAACAACGTCGTAGAGAGTCATCCTATCACACCATTAGCACATGTCATGTTAGCGTGTCAACCATCCGGTTTTGACAGGGACAATAGCTATCCAAGAAGACGAGCCAGCTACGCAAAACCCCAAAGACGCGGGACAGGGTCACCCTAGCATGGCTGCCGCTCTCTCCCCCAACCAGAGAGATGCAGTAAGGCCCGGAGACTCGATCCCCAGCAAATTAATTAGGCCTGGGATGCGATGGTGCTCATAGCCCTACGTGAAGCAAGCGAGTCCATCAATATCCCTATTTTGAAAGGGGGCTTCATACATATGCCGATGGTCCTCTTCTTTCCCATTAGTCAAGACTTCCGTACACCGCTGGTCACATCATCTGCGAGCCCCATCTTAATGTGCTGCCTCTGTCACAAACCTGGAGTAAAAAGTCCCTAGACTCCTCTCCTGGACCTGAGATCTTGGGCCTGATGCCAGAGTAATCGGGCTCGAGTTGCCCATCCATAAGGCCAGGCCAGTAGTTCCTGATGCGAGAGTAAAAGTGTTCGGCCCGCCCAGCGTCTACCTAAAGGTTACAAGATCAGACGTCACCGGATAAGCTAGTATACAAATAGGACAAAGAAGCGGCTTCAGAAGGCAAAACCTCTTAGGAGGCGGAGAAGAGTTGAACAAACACCAGACTTCCGGGGTACGACTTCAAATGAACGGGACCACCAGCCACTGAAAGGGGATGGGCTAAGCAGTGACCTACGGAGTAATCCTCCTTCTCAATCCACTGCACATCGGGTCCAAAGCGTGTGCTTCCCTGAAGATCAATGGTGGCATGCACGCCGAGTCCTCCAGGCTCTGGCACAGGGTATATCAGTCGCCTACACCAGTCGTCGGGCAACGCAGCACAGAGCATAAGGCAAGCGCAGATTGGCAGCAGCAAACAAGGACTACGCGGGTGATGGGATGGTAGGTGTCACGATATTATCAGTGAAAAGCAGCAGCTGACAGAAGGAATATGCAGGGAGAGGAGAAGGCGCACTAACGTGAAGGGTGAACGGCCGCTGAGCCTAAAATAGTTTCCCTTGGCTAAGTACGGAGAAGGCAGTAGGGCTTCGTAACTCGACTGATCTTGTGGGACACGCACGGAGCGAGCTAATGGAACCGCAAGAGACGTCAGCAATATAAAGAACGCATAGCATCCTTAACGGAACAATGAAGAGTTGGTAGAGCGGATGTACAGGACAATATATCGAGAAGCCATCAATGCAAAAGCAGCGTCAGAAGTCCAGAATGGGAATCACGACGGGGAAAGGCCCTAGGTCCATACATCCCAAGCGGAGAAGAGACAGGAGCCTCCGCATGAAAGATATAACCCTCGCAGTCTTGTAGGGAGAGAGTACATATCTGACCTACGGCTACGCTCTTCAATCCAGCGGCGTTGACCACCACATCGCACTGGAGAGAAGTCTCAGCCGCTTGCACCTCAAACCTTCGCTTCCGCTCCGTCTGCACTCTTATCCCTTCCGAAGCAGTGTGGAACGCAATTATAGCGCCCCTTTCCTCCGCTATGCCCTGTAACGATAGGGATATAGGTCATGTGATCAGTGAATGTATTCGGGAGAGAAGCAAAAGAAGTCCGAACAAGCGATTCAGTCTATATAGTATCTGACTACCCGGAGGATGTAATCAATGGCCTGGACTTCGTACCTGGAGAGTTAACATCAGCGCATGGCTGTCTACAATGCCACTAGATGGACTAAGCAAGGCCTAAATGATGCAGCAAGCCTCTCAGCCAAAGGGTTATCGGAGCGAAAGGTTCCACGCATAACGTAAGATAGGTTAGACAAAGAAGAGTTAGGAGGAGGGAAACCGAAGCAACGAGATTGCTGACGTATTAGCCATCCAAGACGAAACACAGTGGACCTAGAGAAGCTGATGATGAGAGAGGAGCGATCTCTGAACCTTCTGGCAGCGGACTTCGGGCTCTAGTTGGGCCACATCCTGTGAAGAGAGCAATTGCAGATCATTGACACCATTTGCAGCAGCTCTGTGTCTAATCTGATCAAGCTTCAACGACTACGTGTAGCAGAGGAGCAGGCGCCAGAGTATGGAGAAAGAGAAAAGATAAGGGGTTTGGTCCAGCAGCGAGGAAGGTGTGGGCAACAAAGGTGTAGTCATCGTCGGTGACGGCAGCTGAGAAGTACACAGCTGAGAAGTACACAATTGAACTGGGGTGATAGACAAAGCGAAGGTTCTGACGAGAAAAGCTCAGAGGACTCATTAGAAAGGAGCTTCACTTTCATTCCTCTTTCTTTACCACTCTTACCTCGGTCTCATTGGTAGCAACAATAAGCTTGCCGCACCGATGGTGCGGTATGTGGTGCCTTTGAACAAAGTCATAGAGAAGCTTCTTCCCCTCTACACATGCTTGCGCCTTGATGCTACCGGGTGGATAGTATATACCAGCTGCAAGCATGCGCGGAGTTGGTCAGAGGATAAACGGTGGCATGGCGCGAACAACACGTAAAACCGGGATGGTAACAATGGTAAGACCAAATGGCGGAGCATCCTCCGACTCAAGGCTCTTAACAAGAATGAGCCAGAGAGTGGTCGTGCAGGAAGAGGGGGCATAGTTTCTGTTAAGGTACCATGAATAACCTCGCTGTTTCTGGAGCTCACTCCGGCACCAATGGCGCCTGTAGCCTCAAGTACTAGAACCTCGAAGCCTGCATATCGTCAGCGGGTTCAGAAGTGAGATCCGCTGAGGCCAAAATAGCATGAAGCCAACCCGTGGGGCAGAGAATGGCTATACCTCGCTTGCTAAGAGCGGCAGCGCTCGCTAACCCAACCACTCCAGCTCCTATGACGCAGGCAAGACTCTTCTTTTTGGTTACTGGCTGCATTAACGCACTTCAAGAGAAGACCCTCTTACTCGTCTCGCACCTACGCCACTGCTTCTGCCAGGGCACTACAGCTATCTAGAGCTCCACCACACAGGGTTCAGCACCCCACCATACAGCTCAGCAGCTCGGCCACACAGCTCCACCATACAGCTCCAGTACTCCAGCATAGAGCTCCGCAGCTCCAGCGCACAGTCCAAAGACACAGCTCAGGATCTACAGCATACAGCTCAGCAGCTCCTACACACAACTCAACCGGACAGCTCCAGCCCTTCGTCAACAAACAGCAGCAGCAGCTTCGATTAGGAAGTACACAGGTTCAGCAGCAGCCCCCAGATGTCCAGTCCAGCCCACGCTTCAACATTGCTCTTCAGGGCGGTAACGGCTAGGAATAGAGCAGCATTAGGTCTACCATAAAAAGACTGAACCAGTAGAGGCTCTGAGAGTAAGGGGAGCCAAGATAGTCGCTAACGCTAGAATCGACTGATCAGAATCAGCAACATTCTGTACTTGTACGCCAAAAGATCTATCAGAACCAGAAAGGCGTGGAAGGATTTACACCCAAGATCGCCTCAGGATTCTTTCCCAACGGCCACTAGGACAAGGCTCGTGAGCTCCCACAGCGAGGTTAAGCCTTGAGCGCGCTTCAGTATAGACATTGGATAGGATAGTCTGAATCTCTTTGAGCCAATAGGATCTAAACGTTGGTTTAGGCCTCGAATGTCAGGAGGATCTCCGTCAAATTGGCGGTGTTTCAGAAGCTTTACCACTCTGGGTAGGTGCTGCAAGCGAGACTAGAAAAGGTGATTGTTATTGCAGATAATGTCCATACCATGCACTGACACAGAACTGCGTAGACGTGGCCGCACTGCTTGTCCTCCTGCTGCTACTCTCTCTTGACGCTTTGATCTCACCAATTTCAAATTCGGTACGTCTCCTCAAGAGCACAGTGACCCCTTGAGGTCAGGTTCCGGCTCTAAGCCACTAAACTGAGAATTGTGGCAGGCTGATATGATGTCTGAACTAAGGGCTGCCGTCGAGTCAATTGTCCCAGCCCTCACTTCAACTTTGCACAAGGGACAGTCAGGTTAGTATGCTTAGCTACTACTCTCCTTCCCTGGACGCATCTTCTTATCATCACCTGGGCCTGCTTGGCTCTCTTGGGTTCACTCTTCGTGCCTGGCTCAAGAGATGGTTTCTTTCTTGTCATAGCACATATCTGTTGTTTGCTGGTGCCACATCTACGAAGGATAGTTGCGCCGTCCAGGTGTTTATCTCCTATCTTTTACACGCCTTTGGCGCTCATTGATGATTGCCTCAACGTTGGCTTTCAGGCAAGATCGCTGTGCTAGGTGGAAGTTTTGAATACACTGGAGCTCCCTACTATGCGGGGATGTCTGCTCTCAAGATGGTCTCTCACGCTTATGATCCCTTTGTAGAGCTTGACGACAAATTGAACGCTAACTTTACCTGCTCACTGTTCATACTTCTCTCCGTTCCCCCTTCTTACTGCCCATGTCTGTATCTCTCTATTGATGTCGCCATCCTCCAGGGCGCTGATCTAGCTCACATCCTTTGTGCTGAGGAGGCAGCGATCCCGATAAAGAGCTATTCGCCGGAGCTCATAGTGCATCCTGTGCTCAAAACGGCCGCGAGAGAGAGGCCAACTGGTGAGTTGCAAGCTCATGACTGACCATTCGTCAAACTCGTCCTTGCAGGCCGGTCATCTATCTCTCGGGTGAATTGTCTCATCGTTTCGCTTGCCCCTTGCGACTTCAAACGTGAAACAGCGGAGCAAACCCGAAACATAGTGTCTGAGGTCACAGAGAGAGTGATGGCGATCCTCCCACGATTAGACTCTTTGGTAAGGCACGGCATGGAGGGAGAGCATCATCGTACCACCACGTATGAGCTACGCAAGCTTCTGGGACAGAGTGATTATTAGCTCACCAGGGTTTCACCTAACTTTGCCTCGAAGGTCATTGGCCCCGGAATGGGAAGAGATCCTCTCGTTCTGGAGTCGGTTGAGAGCATTATTCGCGCTTGCAAAGAGAAAAAATTTCCCCTTGTCATAGATGGAGATGGGCTCTTCCTTCTGGCGTCTAAACCTCAGCTTATCAAGGGCTATGAGAATGCTATTTTGACGCCCAACGTGGTAAGACCTGTAAGGAAAGGGGCACAAATGATAGAGGGACGGAAGAGGAAGGATACATAGTCCGCCCACGCACAAGCTTGGTGGAATCGCTGTAAAGACACTTTCGCTATCGGCCGATCAGACGAGAGGGTGAGCCTTCGGAACACGCCATCGTGATAACTTGGACTATGGCTGAACAGAGATGAGGGCAGTCACTAAACGGAAACGTGTAGCTAGATGAAATCATCAGCCCAGAATAGTGTTAGATATGGAGTTCTCCATAGAGCCAAACGCGAAAGTTAGGACTAGAAGCTGATACATTGTCGCAGATGGAGTACAAACGCCTTTCGGATGCGGTCAAGAAGCTGGAGCCAGAAGAAACCGCTGAAGCAAAGGACCAGGATCTCAAGCCGGCCATTCTCTCTACATTGTAGGACACTATGCCGTTTTGTCCTCTCTACATTTTGTTAGAAACCTCTCATTCTTGTGGATACTCTTTGCGCTTCTCTTGACTCAATGTTACACACCTAAAGCTTCACGTCTCCCTTTCTCATCGCTATTTCTTTATCCAAATGACTAGACTAGGCAATGTGACCATCCTGCAAAAGGGAAAATGTGACACCATTGCAGCCGGAAAGATAGGTACGGGTTGATCTTTCGCACCTCCTGCCATGAAGACGCACTTGTTCCGCGGTATCTCCGTCTTATCTCCCTTTTCTGACGTACAATGGCATTTGGGGCAAACCCTTTGTCGGAAGCTTTGTTGGTGTGCAACCACTCATGTCCCTCCCTTTCGATGGAGTTTTGCCTCTGTTTTGTTTGTATAAGTCTACTTCGTGACTAATGCTATCTGCGATCAAGTGGTTGAACAGTGTGAAGGAGGCTCACCAAGGAGATGTGGAGGGCAAGGCGATGTAAGGGCTCCTCTGCAAGCTGGTTGTATGAACTCTTGCATGGATTTTCTCATGGACTCCTGTTGCAGGTATTAGCGGGCAGTCTTGGAACGTTTCTTGCTTGGGCGCAGAAGAAAAGGTTAGTCTTTAGACAGACGTGATGTGATAACAAAGTGCTATGACTAAGATATGCACGGTTGTTTCAATCTAGGGATACCGTGAAGTATCCGGCCACTCTGCTGGCTGCTTATGGCGCTTCGTTTGTTACAAGAGAAAGGTAAGAGCTGACGAGGGGAAAACAAGCGTTCGTTGTCCTGATGGAAGAAAAAAGTCTATCCGAGAACGTGACATGCTTGTTCTTTCCAGTGCCACCGAAGCTTTCAAAGAGCATAAGCGGTCCATGACGACTCCTGACGTTATCTTACATTTGGGAAGCGTGATGGAGAAGAATTTTCCAGTAGATCTCACATCCAAAATGTGAGGTGCACGGGACTATCTGTGCTTGACGCAGGCTACTGACCAGTGGGAAGTCTTCAAGTCGATTATCATGATGCTTCTGGGTGAAGTGCTCCTCACTATTTGTCTGTCTTAGTTCCGGCTCTTAGCAACACAGTTACTTCTTCAAAACCTCTGCAAGACCGCGCGAGCCAGCGCACGAGTAGTTTAGCTAAGCACGAGTAGGTCAGCTAAGAATACAGCTTTCAGTCCACTATAGCGGGCCGAATTGGATCTCCTGATGTTCACACTGACACAAAGAGCAACTCACGCAGCGTAGGGCTTTCTCTCAACTACCTCCTCCACCAGCGATAGCAAGGTTGTATGGCTAAGAGTGACATGAAACAATCTGCTCCTTGACAGGAAAGTAGAAGCTACCTCTAGACATCATCCATTATCTCGCCCCCCCAACGGTCATCTATTGGACGATGTCCTAAGAACTTCTAATGAGCCCCTAACGATCCACCATAGAACAGATCCGCCAGCAGCTGGCCTAGCCTGCCTTAGCTGCTGCTGATGTCCTCATCGCTCCACCATCATTCATCCTCGTCTTCAGCCTTCAGCACATGGCTAGCCTGCCTTAGCCTGCTGCTGATGTCCTCATCGCTCCACCATCATTCATCCTCATCTTCAGCCTTCAGCACTTGGAAAGGCCCACGACAACTTCATAGAATCATTCTTATCGTCCTATGAATGACGCCTTTTCTCCATCATGAGCTATTTTTAAAGGGAGTGTATTGCTGCGCTTAACTATCCTCAAGAGTCAAGAACTAGGAAAGAAAGAGTACGCGATACCTTGGTTTGTCACCAATCATGTGAAATCTTTCGTAGGTTTCCTCGCGAAAGTCATGCAAAATCGGATCATTCTACATATATATGTGTCCTTCAATAGATGGGCAAGGAAGGAATCCTTCAACTGGAGGGATTCTTTCATTGCAAGAGGGCCATACATCGGTTCTCATGCTTTTGGTGGCTTTTGATCCTCGTTCGCAGAGCTCCAGCTCGGAGGCTCATCGATCGGCAACTCCCGCTCACTTTGTTCTTATCTGTCTTCACACTGTCGGTGAAAGGCAGTAGACGAGACGAGCTCGACGAAGGAGGCTGTATATTGGTGGCTTACGGCCTAGGTTGATAAGGGACAATGGATTCTACACCTCCCGGCCTTGAGGAGCTGTTGGCAGCTGACTTCACAGAAGGGCTTCGGACATGGTCAGAGCAGGAGAGAAGGAACTATTGCGAGGTACATCGACGTTTCTGAGATCTGGCATATGCTATTAACGCTGATTACATTTCTTGACTGTCTCCGTCCTGCTCGATCTCCTTACGGTCCTGCAGGAGATCGGGGATATTCCTCTCTTTCAAGAGACCGTGAATCCCGATGACCCCATGGTAAGTAATGGGGAAGAGCTTAGCTCATACGCACTCGTCGAGTTGTCTTCCTGTCGTTGACACTACAGTTCAACCCATAACAGGTCCAAGCGCTTACCGCCCTTCAGTATGAGAATGAGACACCAGAGTCCTTGGCGTTGCACTTCAAACAGAAGGGAAATGAGATGGTTAATAACGCAAAGAAGCTAAATAAGTTGTACTGGAGAAATGCGCTCCAGTATTATACGGTAAGATGGAGGTGATAGAGAGAGGATGCCAGGAATAGACCTGAGTACTGAATGGACATAGTGGCAAACTTTGGCAGAGTCAGGGGAAGAGAACGATGGTTCCAACATAACTGGGAAAGGAAGCGTCATGGCGAAGAAAAAAGCTTAGAAGCAAAGACACCATAGAGATGTAACCAGGAGATCAGGGGAGATTGTGGAATAGACGAGTTAGCGCGGTGGAAGAAGGCAGTAAGAGCGAGATACAAGTACTTAGTTGGACTTCCTCCTTTCACCGTCTCATGAGGACTATCATCTCTACTTTTTTTGTCGCGCTTGTGATGTAGGAGGGGCTGGAGTGGCTCCAGAAAGCGCAGACGGCGGCTAAAGAGAAGGCTGAGAGAGGCGAATTGGTGGACGACGTCCGCGTGAAGGAGGAGAACGGAAAAGAAATGACACTTTCTGAACTACACTCTACGATCTTGTCCAATAGAGCTGCAGTTAACCTGGTGAGAGGAACGCACATAGAGGGAGACACAAGGAGGATGTACAGGAGATGACGAGTAGCAGTAGTAGTCAGTACTTGACACTCAGGAGGAAGAAGGAAAGAGGCAACAAAGAATGCAGCTGATTCTAAACAGCTTACAGGAAGAGAGGAAATGCCCACCTTCCTGGATGCTGGGTCAAGCTGTCCTTAAGAATCTCTTGTCGGCATCAGTCCTTTCCTCGCTCCCGATCATTGTCTCATTACATCTTACCTGAAAATTGCTTAGGCACTCAAGAACTATCGTTCGGTCATCGATGATGCGCTACATTCGCTGTCCATCACCCCTCTCAATATCAAGTCGTGGTATAGACTCTGCAAAGCTTCACACGCACTTAAAAGGGATGCAGACACCGTTCGATACTGCGAAAAGGGACTCGAGATAGATCCAGATAACAAGGTGTGTCTCATCCCCACTCAAAGCCTTCATGCCTACCCATAGTTCCAACCTCTTCGACAAACTTTTGATGTACTTCCCTCCTATATCTTTCAAGTTTGTAGAAGTCTTGAGTCTCCTTCTCTCTTCTTTGCTTTTTTTCCTCTCCCATTTAAGCGCTCCAACTTGTAGGAGATAAAGAAGCTTCTTGAAGCATCACAGGAAGCGCTTCGACAGCAAGAAGAGCTGAAGGTCAGTAGAGCTCGTGTCCGTGTGGCTCCGTTGCTCTAACGAGAAATAAAACTCGGCCCTGGTAATAGAGGAAGAAAGATGCAAACCTTCGAGCCCACCGAGATAAAGTTGACAAAGTAAGCATTTTTCTGTTTTGTCCACCTGCAAGGGTTTGCTCATTGTTCTGTTGTCGCTAACTCGCCACAACTATCTCTTCCCTTTGGCTTTGGATAGTACCGCAAGCTCTGTGAGCAACGGGGAATAAAGGTTGGCAAGGCAGCATTCTCAGACTCACGGATAAAAGAGTATCAAGGGAAGGCATACTATGATGAGGTGGGCTCCTTGGTCTCCCTTTCCCTTTTATACTCGCTCTTCCTTCGGCCAAATATGGCAAAACTTGTCTGACTTCCTCAAGCAGGAAGATCGTCAGATGCGTTGGCCTGTGCTATTTCTTTACGATGAGTACGGACAAAGCGATTTTATCGAAGGGATGGGGGAAGATGACAGGCTGAGAGAGCACTTGGAGGTACGTTTTCCTTGTTTCCCAAGCACAGAAGAGGCGTAGCGTGGCCGTGTGATGGCCATTAGGCTTATTGTTCGGGAACAGGATAGCGAAATCCATAGAAGAAGCAATTCTACATCATGACCCAAAGACATGACTCACGGCGGTGCCGTGCCCGTACATCAATATCTGCAGCTAATGTTTCCAGAAAAAGGGTCAAGCTGTGCTTGGGATGAGCGAGACGATTATAGGGCGTCCCGGCTGGTGATTCTGATGGAGGGAGAGTCTACGATGCAGCTGGAGGATGATGAGGATTGGTACAGAGAGTTTGAATGTGCGGCAGCTGAGCAGGTGAGAATCCACAATTCTCATCATACGCCAAAAGAAAGATGTGAGTGGCCCCAGCTCTTACTTTTAGCTGGCGAATATAGAAAAATATAACGCAAGAGAAGAAGAAGGAGAAGGAGCTGAAGAAAGCCATACATGAGGGCAAAGCTAAGGTAATTTTCTTCTCCCTGTCTACGGCTTGACTATCGCTCTGTCGACAGAACGTTCCTAACAATGAATGGCACCGCAGTGGTGGTTGGATGTCGATCCTCTTTGCACCCTGAAGCAAGTACTCCAGCATCCTAAGTGCGTGGTCCCTGGGATTCCTATATTTAATGTCATGGTAGGCCTGCCCATGTGGTTCCTTATCAAGGACTTTGTCCCACTTTTGTCTCTCACCCTAATCATGATCGTTCCATCTCTATGTCCATGGTTTAGCCTTGTACTTGGCCTATCTTCTCTTTCACAAGCCTAGTAGCTCTTGCCGCTTTCTCGTACGCAATATCCCTTAGCCCCTCTATGTTCTAGGTGCGGGACTCCAAGGTCCATCAGCTCTTCTGTGAGAAATTCAAAGGAAGGATCCTCGCTCTCCCTGCTGATACGCGGAAGAAGATTAAGAATCAAGACAAAGTGTCACCTCCGAGTTCCATAGCCGGCACGGACGCCGTGGCACAAAGCCTTCGGTCCTGTCAGGGCGGATGCAGGAGGAGGGAGGCTAGCGAAGGGGAGTTCTCCTTGTGTGCTCGGTGTCAGGTGGCGTGCTATTGCTCGCGAGAATGCCAAAAGAAG
>FLMG01003947.1:20586-39927 GCA_900088475.1 Hyphochytrium catenoides
CTCTCTCCCCCCTTGCCTCTTCAACCTGTCCTATCAGACATCCCCCAGGACTGGTCATGATGGGGTGCTGTACAGTAAGAAAAACCACCACATACCGGAGATGCTGCAGCTCTAACACATAGATCAGCTTGTTTTAGGCTCTGGTCAAAGTCCGATAGATAAAAATGAAGAATGTAACGCCCCAATTGGCTCCATCATCTCAGCCTTTCAAACAGCAGCATCAGAGAGACCGTGGGTGCTGCTGCCTTTCTCTCTCTCCTGCTCTCCCTCTCTCTCTCCCTCTCTTTCTCTCTCTCTCCACTCTTTCTCTTTCTCTCTCTCTCTCCTTCCCCCCCCCTCTCTCTCTCTTGTCTCTCTCTCTCTTGTCTCTCTCTCTCTTGTCTCTCTCTCTCTTGTCTCTCTCTCTGTATTCTTTGCTCACTCCCAGTCTCCCCTCAACTCTTTCTTCCCCGCACTTACATCAGTCTGTTTCCTGCCCTCTCTACTCCTGTCTTCTTGTTCATTGAATCTTATATAAGAGGAAAGACGTCTGGTCTTCATGCGCCTGTCTCTCTTCCGGTTCGTTCTTATTCTCTGTAGGACATAGAGACACTTTCAAAATGTAGCTCTTTGTCTTCCTTTCTTCCTCCCTCTTCTTAGCTCTGGGAGGATCTCGTTGCTTTCTCTGGCACATTTCTGCTCCAGGAAGAGGATCTGAAGCTCTCTTCTCTTCCTAGCTTCAACCTGTTACACCTTCTACGTCTTGTCTTCTTTAGAAAAAGGCGACAGTCTCCCTGGGAAGGCGTGAACACTATTTCTCTTATTCTTTCGCTTCTCTTCCTTTCAAACTTGTTCTCTAGCTCTGCTCCATCTGTATTGTTCCCCCTCTCTATTCTCCCTCTCCGTCAATTCTGAAGCTTTTTGCTCTTTAGAAGATTGAACTTCGCTGCCTATCTGTACTGAGATTTGCGGATACACGGGAAACGGCAACCAGGAAGAGAGATAGAGTGGAAGAGCAAAAAGAGAGAGGGAGGGGGGCAACAGGACAAGGCATCTGGAGGTATCATTTGGGGAAGCGTCTAAGACAGTTAGTTGAAGACTAGCCGAGCTGCATAATTGGAGATAAAAAAATGAGCGTCTTCGATCGTCTAACAGACCCGCGGACCTTCACTGGCGTCTATGCGAAGAGATTCGAAGGCGGAGATCCACGCATCAACCATGACACGCAGGTAGCGACGAGGAAGGGGCTGCAGGCCGCCCTTCTTCATCTTACCCTAAGCCTTCTCTCTCCGCAAGCGCGCTCTCTGTCTGCTTTCCTGTGTTTCTCCGTAAACTCATTATCTTCATACCTTCTCTGCATGTTCACTCTCTCATCTTGCTTGGATCTCTTCCTCCTCCGTCCGGTCTCCGTCCCCAATACTCTTCTTTTACCTCCTTCCTTCTTCCTTTCTTCTTCCTTATTTAGTTGTCGCGTGCCACGGGGAAGACATTCGTAGGAGACACAAACACGAACACCGATCAAGTCTTCCATAACATCAGCGACATGATGCGGCCCTATCTCAACTATGATCCTAGGTCCAGGAAGTAAGCGCTCCGCAATCTCCCTACCCAGTCTCTTTGTCACTTTATAATCTCTGGCGTAAAACCTCTTCTGTTCTCCCTCACTCTTCAGTCTCTCCCTCTTTCTCTGTGTGTCTCTTTTTGTCCCTCTGTCTCTCTCTCTCTCTTTTTCTCTCTGTTTCTCTCTCTCTGTTTCTTTCTCCTCCCCTCTCTTTCTCTCTCTCGCCACTGCTGCCAGACCTCCTACATTCTAAAAGCAGCTCACATGCCTTAGAGGCTCTGCCCTCCGCCCACTCACGGCATTAGCGTCACCGAGGCTGGCATTTTACATAATCTGAAACTCTTTCATGTGCGTTGTTCCGCTCTGTCTCTTCTTTGGCTGTGGTCAGGTCCCCACACAGAGAGAAGTCACCGCGTCGCTCCTCCGCTGCTGACTCTTCGTGCTGTTCAAAGCTGCAGAGTCCGAGTCCATCCTCTATCTTTACCTTCAAGCCCAACAGGGAGGAATCCGTGGCCGATTCAAACAAGGGTCTTCCTCCATCTCCTAAGAGTAAGAGCCAGCTCATTCTCCGCTGATCTCGCGCTCTCCATATCATGACGATATCCTCTCTCTGTGTCGTCTACGTTTCCGAGTTTAAAGAAAGTAAAGTTTATCAGCTCTTTTCTTCTGTCTGCCTCCCTTGGGTCCTACTCAGTTTTGGGGATTGGTCCGCTGCTTTGCTATTCTCTTTGCTCTGTAGCTCGCTCAGAGCTCTCCTACTGGGAGGAGCACTTTCCCCTTTGTCTTTGGAGCTACTCCATGGGTCTTCCAAGGTCGTAGAGCTTCCCTGTCAGCAAACGCCCCTTCTCTCCTGTTCGTTCCTAGCGTCGCTTTTCTCCTGTCATTCCTTTCAATGCTCATTCTGTCTTTGACTCTGGTTTCTCTCTCTCTCTCTCTCTCTCTCTCTCTCTCTCTGTCACTTGTCTGTACAAACAGAAGGTCTACCTAAACGCGCAGCATGCTGCAGTCAGGTACTGAGCCACGGAACGCCATAAGTCCTGGCCCGACGCAGATCCTTTTAGCCCGTCCGTTGATATGCTATTTCTATTTTAACCATCTCCCATCTCTCTGTTGCTTGCGTTCTGTCTCTTTCTCTACCTCTGCAGTACGCTCCGAGACACATTCAGAGACGAGGTAAGCTTTATAAGGTCTACCACCAGCTGATTCAGCTGGCTGACCTCCCTCTTCTGTCTTGCCTTACTAACTGACTGTGTTTCGTTCATGCCCATCGCGGCGTTGCCATGCGTCCCACCTCGCCGGCTGACTCTGAAGACACGACGGAGTACAAGCCTCTACCTCCACCTGTGGAGAAGATGCTGAAGCTCGTCTTCAAGCTCTATGCAAACATGGGAAAGACGAAGTCCTCATATTTCAAGGCTGTACTCATGGGTAGGACCTCTACTATCTTACATCTTTCCATTCTCTCTTCTTGATGTCTCTCTCTTTCTCTGCCTCCAGAATAAAGTCCGGAGTCCGCACTCCCCTCCTTAATCGCCACTGTGATGTTATTCTTCTCTTCTCTCTCTCTTTCTCTCTAACGCTTGCTCGTTAACCATCTCTCCTTGCGATTGTGGTCCCTGCTGGCTCTAACTCCAATGGCTCCTCGTCAGTCACCATACCTAACCACTTACGCGCGTACCTCTGGTCCTAGATCACTTGAACTTTATGAAGCTTTGCCGAGAAGCGCCAGGCCTTCTTGCCCACTCCCTCACAGTGAATGCGGCTGACTTAGAGTTCGTGCGTGGAAAGAAGGCTCATGAGCGACAGATTGAGCTTCCTCAGCTTTTGGAGATCCTGAAGGCTATGGCCTGCATTAGATATCCAGAGGTAAGGATAGGTGGTTCCGCTATCGTCTGCCTCCTGAGCGTAACATTGCTCTCTCTCTTCTCTGTCTTGTCTGTATCTGTCTTTGGACTCTCCTGAGCAACCCTTTGCGCCCTTTCTTCGACTCTAAATCTCGCTCTAGTTCGTCCCTGTCCTTCGGCTTCCCTTTCTTAGTTGACTAAAGAAGGTCTCTATACAGGAGCGTCCGGAAGAAGCTTACCACCGGGTCTTAATTGAGCATATCTTTCAAGTGCCTCCCCTTGCTGAGGCCCTCAGCTTACAGACTCCCTCATCGAACTCGTCTTGCAATGGGAAGGACGATAGAGGCGAACGAGCAGCAGCTATTGTAGACGCGGACACAGAGAGAGAGTGAGACTCAGCAAGAGCGGCGGGTAAAGCTGAGTGATAGAAAGAAGGGATCGTACATACATTAACTATGCTTGTTTGTATATATAAAGCTTAGGATGTGCCAATTGGCGGCAAGCCTTATTTATCTCTCTCTGCCTTAGAAGGGCTATCTTTCACCGCTTAGTCTAAACTTTTCGAGGATAACAGGAGTCAAACAGGACCAAGAGAGGAAGGACAGACGATGAAGGAGGTGGGAATAACAGGTAGCAGAGAGAGAGAGAGGACAGGGAGAGAGAGGAGACTATTGGCCACGCACGAGAAGGCAAAATACTATAACGCTGGCTATTTTCTGCCAATGACGTGAAGGCTATGTACATAACAAAGAGGTGTGAGAGGGTAAGAGCTTCCCCTTGGGTGGACCGTCGGTCTTCCTCTTCAAGGTTCCTCTCTGTATCGCCATGGCTGAGGTGTTTGCAAGTCCCGTACTTGCTCTCTGATCCTTGCCTTCCTTTCTCTCATCTCCTCCTCTCCTGCTCCCAAGACGGTCGAGACAGCAGACCAAGTAATTCTGGTCTCTTTGGCGAGCTTGACCATAGATTTCGCACAGCGGAGTGTAGATAGATGGAGTTCTTTACTCTGTTCTGCCTTCAGACGAACGATCTCCTTCTCCACAGAACGAGAGGCAGCCTCGACCTCCATTTCAAGCTGTGTGACACGTCGTTGTGCACCAGAAAGAGACAAATCTCCATCCTTCGCATCGTTTAACTCTCCTCTGACAGGAGGAAGGAAGGGATTGCTACTTCGCGACTCAAGAGAGAGTCCGTTCTCGGTATGCTCATCGAGGAAGTTGAAGCCCGAAGAGTAGGCTGGAGGAGAAGGGGTAAGCTGTGCTCGCGATGCTCCTGTCACCCCTCGCTCTCTAGTGGTACTTGGTAGCGTGCCATAGCTGCCTGCTCTCCCTTCTCTGCCTTGTTTCTCATCCCTCTCTCGTTTGGCAAGGATTAGTTCCCTCCCTTTTCTCCTCCACCTCTGCTCAAGCTCTGAGATCCCTCTGAGTTCTAAAAGTTGGGCCCTCAACTGCTGTTGAACCTGTTCTTCTGCTTCTCTTCGTTGTTCCCTATATTTCAGATGAAAGGCGCCAAAGCCTTTGTGGAGCAGCTCCATGAGGCGGGACATAGACACCTCACCTATAGATAGCGGCAGAAGGGGGAGGGAGAGGAAGAGGCGATGACAGCGCCATGCGTCAGGGCGACCATGCCAGAGCCAAGGACGAGGCCAGAGCCAAGGACGAGACAGCGAGCTAACAGGAACTCAAAGATGATAAGCTTCCCAGAGAGATGTGCGTTGGGTTCACTAAGGGAAGGACAAATATCTAAGGTCCAAGCAAGGTAGGATGTAGGACGAAGAGACCCTTAGCGAGTGAACAGACTACACCTCTGCCAAGGACCGGAAAGCTTAGACACAGCGTGTTGGAATAGATGAAGGCATGGAAAACGTAGAATTAAGTGACAATGAGGATAAGATGCTGGCTACTGGGGCGTTAACGCAACGTACCTTCTTTCTTCTCCACTCTAGCCAACTCCTCGCAACACCGGCTGATAGCCTCGAGCTCTACCTGCACTCCCTCGGCTCTCCTCAAGAAAGACTGCCCAGCACTAACCGCCGACTCTGTGGCCTCCAATTGTGCCATATAGGTTGGAAGTAGGGACGGCGAGCGCGAGACGGAGTATCTCTCTTTGAGCTCGGCCTCTATGCTGTCCTCCTCGTCTAAATCTAGCTCATTCCCTTGTCCACTTTCGCTTGCTGCGCCTCCTATCCAGGACGGCATGCTATGGCTGACTGCAGAGAAGGCAGACCATCCCCACGAGGAGGAATGGGCGGCGAGCTTTCTATCAGACAAACCGGAGCGGCGGCGGCGACCTGCACTTTCCTTAGTGTTGCTGTTCCTTTTCCCTCCTAACCCTTCTTCATCGTCAGAGTTTTTCCTCTGAGAATTCTGCATCTCACTGCTTTCCTTGATAATGAGAAAGCCCTCAGTGGACATGGTGAGAAATGTCCAAAGGTCATCGCTATGGCCCAGTACAGGGTGACGAAGAATCGTCCTCAAAAATGCCTAAGATGAAGGACCATTGCCATGTGCAGCGAATGAGAGAGAAAGAATGGCGTAAGTTGCGGATGCAGCTGCAGACCTCAATGAACAGAGAAGGTGCACACATGGAAGAAGAGCCACAATTCAACCTTCCTCAGTGGACGGCTCTCCCCACGACTTTGTTCAATTACCTATTTCGTTCTCTCTATGGTCGTACCTGTAAGCCCATCATTCTGTCCAACACGAACTCTTGGTCCATATTAAGAAATTGCTTTTCCGGTAGAGCGGGGATCAGCGCGAGAGGGTAAGAGATTCGGAGTCTATCTTGAAGCCACAGGAAATCGCTGTATCGCCGAAAGACCTCGGCCTTCCTCTCTGGGAGATACGACGCCAGTACCTCAATACTTGCAGCGGCTTCCGCTACGGGGCTCGTGGAGACTGGGGTAGGCCCCGAGCAGAGAGGCAGAGGATCAAATAGGAATAGGAGCAAGGAGTCAAGATCCGTAAGGTTTCAGTAAGTGGCGGGAGAGCAACTCTACCTTTCTCTTGAGCTTGTCCATCCTTGGTATTCTCCTTCTTTCTCGCTTCCATCTTGCAGGTGATGGTATAGCGAGTGTAAGCCAGAGGCCACGCTCCCAATGTCACTGGAGAAGAGACAAAAATCTTTGCGCCAGTGGGGTCTCTCATCTCCAGATGGCGAGCCAGCTCCTTCTTGGCGGCAACAATTTTGTCAGCCAGGTTTTGCGCTTCTTTCTGCAGGCGTGCCGCTTCAGCCTCTTTCACTGCAGCCATCTCCCGGAGTTCCTTGGTCTATAGTTCAACACAGGACGGATGACTCGATTAGCAGGGATCTGAGGCCTCTATCCACTTCCACTTGAATAGGATACGTCTATCAGTCCAAGAAGATGAGCAGCTGATAGCTCAAATTTTTCCAGTTACTACTGACCAAAAACAGACAGCAAGGTCAATGGAGAGGTTCATAGAGACGGCAACCCCTACAAAGCGTGATAGGAAAATCCACGAAGCACGCCATTTAGCACTTACCTTAAGCTCTTCTTCTTCTTTCTCCTTCTCAAGCGACTCAGCTTTCATCTCCAGTTCCGCTAACCGCTGCTTCACCATCTCCGCCTCTGCTCTGGCAAGGATGGCCTCAGCCTCTGCTGCTAGAGCCCTATCTTCTCCCAAACTCTTCCTCTCTAGATTCGCTTGAATTCTGTCCAAGTCCTCGATGTACCGTTTGATCTCAGACTTTAGACGGAGAAGCTCAAAGTTCTTCGGCAACTCTGTCACCCCATTATTCCCGACGGCCGTCCGCTGCCGACAGTCTGGGCACTCTATTGCTCTAACTCCCGAGCTTTCTACCGGCGCTCGTTCGAAGAGGTCTGAGAGGCAGCGCTGAAGAGCCACAATGCCAAGATGTTGAAGAATGAGCAAGAAGTGTGGAAGGGATAGAGGTGACGGGCAACGAATATTATTGGGAGGATTGCTCA
The DNA here is from genome assembly GCA_900088475.1 of Hyphochytrium catenoides. Taxonomy (NCBI): domain Eukaryota; class Hyphochytriomycetes; order Hyphochytriales; family Hyphochytriaceae; genus Hyphochytrium; species Hyphochytrium catenoides. The sequence goes on from FLMG01003947.1 coordinate 27,917, forward strand.
TGGTTTTGGAAAGCGGTCTCTTCATACCTGGCAGAGTGTGTGCCCACAGCAAAGAATGCGAGGCGCCATATCTGACTGATTATCATCATAGGCTTCATAGCACACCGAGCACTCAAACACGGAGCTGTTGAGCCGCTCCCGCATCCTTTCGGCTTCCTGCGCCAGCTCCTCGTCATTCATGTTGCTCGGCTCCGGGTGTGCTGTTAGATCTCCGTCCATATCGCCCTCCTCCCCTTATTTCGAGACACGGAGAGGTTCTAAGAGGCAACAGGATATTGGCAGCTGACCTCAGTCAAAGCCAGGAGTCATGAACATAGCAAAATCTCTTTCCGCCTCGCACCAGCCAACGCAAAGGCTTTGTTCTTAAGGAGTACTAGTGCCGCCAAGGGCAAGCCTCCTGAGAGAAGGCCTTACGAATTTGCGACGATAGCTGTGTGACAATCGACTTCGTCAAAGAATACGACGAGGCTCTGTGCTCTCTTCAAAAAGTAAAGTTTTGGCACAGCGTTAAGCCAACAACCTTTCCTGAGACTTCTCTGGCTCAATTGGTCGCCAATCGGTAACTTTTGCGCATGAAGCTCTCTCAAGACCAGGAGGCAATGAGGAGGCAGTATGAAGGGCAGATGCGGCGGGGCGGCGGCGGCGGTCGGCAGCTTTCGCTGCGAGTTCTTTTCCTCTCCTTCTTCCTCCTCCACTGTGGCCTCTTCGCAAGGACTGTCTGTCTTTCTCTTTATTCACCGCAGCAGTTTCCCCTCTGTAGTTGTTGTGTGCTAGGGGTCAATCTTTAAAGGACTCTTCTTCTTAGAATTCAAGAAATGAAACAATAGAAACATTCAGGTTAGAAGGTCCTTGGAATATAGGGCTGACAGTGTTGTTGTGGTGCTTTGACAGAAAGAAATCACTTTCGAAGGTTTCCTTATGAATCTCGGCTCTTTAAGGGGTCTGGGGTTGAGGTTCCAAGCCAGATGATGATCGCTCACTGAGATCCTTTGCACACCTCCATGCTGGCGTCAATCAGCGATCAACTTTCCGCCATCCTCAGCAACAGCGTTGGGAAGGACAGGATGTCTGCAAGAGCTCGGTGAGCCTGGCTACTTCGGGCTACTTCTGGTCAGGCAGCAATAAATCATATACTCCCTATACAATGAGCTTCAGAGATCGCTTTAGCTCTGAGACTGCACAGGTTTCTGTGGGCCTTGAGAGGCTGGATGGTAGCTGGGACGCTTCTGTGTCTCCTTACCCTAACCATTATCAAGCCCTTTGGCTTAGGCGGTCGGCCGAGACCTCGATAAGAGCTCGTAGGTCTGTAGGTGTAGGTTGGCGAGTGGATAGAAGGGTAGGTGTGGCGTTCTTATGCTAATAATGCAGGAAAATATGTCAAGAGTCAAGGCTAGATTGTGCGTGTGCTGCGGAACGGGAGACATGCTGTCCTCATACCTTAGGAATGCGGATCTCCATCACACCCTGAATAGTCCTCAGCTTGTCGCTAAGGCCCATCAACCTCATTCGCTGCATGTCAGGATCGAGGGCTAATAAGGTGCTTCTAGAGATCCCCACGAGAGTACAGAGGTACTGGAGGATTGGGCATATAGAGTTCGAACGGTGAGGTCCCAAGAAATAATATAGCAACAGGCCATCAGAGGGCTCACCTCTTCGTCAAGAACAACCTCCTCAGTCGTCATGCCATTGTCAACTAGTACACAGAGCGATAGTGAAGCTAGATCGAACTTCACTCTACGTGAGATATAGGCCTGGAACCGGGAATAGGCTCGCGTTAGGCGATGTCAATTCATCACACGCTAGTCCTGAGCCTGGCCAAACCCAGCAAGTTACCTTGACTTTAACGATAGATCCTGCCGGAGACTTGCGGAGTTCGCTCAGACAGATCCAAGGTGGAATGACAGGTGACTTAGGCGGCTTTACATCGCGGCCAGCTTGCCCCACCTCTTCGTTATATTGCGCAGCAGAAGAGTAACCCCTTACAATCGATTTCTGGTTCGCTGCATAGGGAGCTATTGAGGAGTGCGTGGAAACTGTATCGTCCTCTTCGAAAAGATGGTCAATGCTAGCCTCTTCATCCGAAAGCACCAAGCCCGCTGTCTCCTCTAAGTCCACCATAGGGTGGCGCGGGTTTGGTTGCATTTCCTCGCCAGGTCTGTCCGGAGCTTCAGCTAAAGTTGGCTGGAGATTCGGACCTGAGTGGTCCCAGGTCGGCCGCTGTCCCACGCTGTTTCTATTCTGTACGGAATCCCGCCGTTGTCTCCCAGTTGACTCTTGCTCCAAGCCCAGCAGATTGGGTTGGGGGTCTATGGACGGCACTGCGCTCTGGGCATTTCCGCTGGGCCTAGCTGACATCGCATCTATAGCTCGTCGAGTCGGCACAGGTGCAAGTGGAGCTCCTTGGCTATTGGCCAACACAGTGGGACCCAACGGGCCAACCGCAGCATTTACTTGATGATGCTGTTGTTGTCCTGGTCCTGACGGTAAGTCCTACGCAGTGGAGGTTAACGAAACTTCATCACGTGGCAATAACCTAGGCATCTTACCAGTCTTGGCGTTGCACTTCTAGTATACGTATGACCTGAGGCGTTATCCTCAGCATCCCTCTCGGATCTACTTCGCTTATTGCTATTGTCCAGGGGGACAGCCCGTAAAGGTCTAGGAGTAGCCTGGACCTGGTTCTGCGATGGTTGACCAGGCCTGTATGCACCATTGAGATATGCGGCCGAAGTGCGATAATATAATGCTAATTCTTGCCTGCCAGACTCAAGCGTAGAACCGCCATTATCATTTTCAGAGCTGTCTTTGAAGCCACTGCCTATCATCCAGATCCTATCAGGGGTTAGAAGGAGGAGGCCCCGTCGAATCAGGACCTTGGAGAGAAGGAACTGAGCCGAAAAGATAGGTGCACAGTCAGTATATTTGTAGAAGGATAGGATAACATCTCACTCAGCTGAGCTCACTTTGGCACCCGGGAGCACATTCGCGCCTATTGCTGGGATTGCTGCAAGCCTGTTGCGCTGCTTAGGAAGAGCTGTAAGCGTATCGTGGGAAAAAGAAGCCTTACTCGAGCCCAAAGACTTGTTGGACGCCATCCGTGAAAGCCAACATCAAAGTTCTTGACGTCTTGGTGATATCTTTCCTGCTTTCTAGCGGCTCGGAGATGTTTACTGCTTCTTCTAGCTATTCATTACCAAGCAGCTCGTCTGAGAGAAGACAGACAGGAGTCATATAATTGCTGGTTTTCTACCTGAGCCACCAAAGGACCCTCTAGAACTCCTTCTTGTATCCCGGACACGTTAGGTGGCAAAGCGCCGCAGCCGGCGTCCTTGTAGTCACTGAGAAGGAACGCCTTATAGAGGTTTTCCAGCTGTCTGCAGGTACAAGAAGAGTCAGGCAGTCTGGCGAGCTATCAGCGAGGTTGAGCTTGCTGTTGCTGGTCAGACCTTGGGAGTCCCTGCATCTGAAGGTGCCGTAAAGTATTTCCAACCCATGCTTCTGTGACATAAATGCCCTTGGACTTCAGCTGCCCAACCAGATGCTCGGTTGATGGCTCGGACAACATTCCTGTGTGTGCTGCTGCCTTTGCAGCTTGCCTCTTACATCCGGCCAAAAGGCACCATCTTGCCAGCGCCGACACTACGAGGGTAGACCTAATGTCGCTGGAATTCCCAGCCCATATCAAAGCATTGATGTAGGCGACTTGGAGAAATAGCCGTGAGCACAAGGGTTCTCCTAGCCCTCATGCATCCGCGGCGGGCCAGCAGGTCAGTGCTGCAGGTTCAGATCTGCACTTCAGAAGTTATTGAGGCTTTCATTGCAATCGTCCCCCAAGTAATCAACGAGGCCTTTTTGGCGCGTATTCCTGTTCATACACCACTATCACTTTCCTGTCTCTCATTCTGATAATCAGAAATCGTAATTACTGATATATCAAACGATGACTGCAGATAAACCCCAGGACAGAGAGGAGTTACAAAGTGCCAGAGAGCGGTTGTCCAGGAGGACCTCTTCCTCCTTACCCTCTCAACTATAAGGAGAGAAGCCTAGGATGGCAGTCCAGCGTCTTGGCTCTGGTCCTTTCCAGCTACAGCGCTTGATGGAAGCTGCACGAGCTGCGTGGGCAGCCATCGCTGGCAGGAAGGAGAGAGGTGATGGCGCAGTTCTATTTGCAGGGTAGAGTTATATCCTCAAAATACATGTTGAGCTGAATCCTCCTGATGTGCCTGGCGTTATGTAGACAGGACATCACGCTATTGTTCCAAGAAGGTAGCACTCTATCTTATTCTGTCCTGCTTGTATTCACTCTCCTCTCTCTCTCTCTCTCCCTCTCTCTCTCTCTCTCTCTCTGGGTCTCTCTTTCTCTCTTCCTCGCCAGTTTCGTGGCTCGCTCCTCATTGATTCTTTCTCTGGCTGTCGCCCCGTTTACACTCTCTTCAGTCCTATCCTTACCTTCTTTTCCTTTTCAATGTCTCTCTCTTTCATTCTCTCTTCTTCTCTCTTTTCATGGCGCGCTACTCATCAACCTCCCTCTGGCTATTTCCCATTCACGCATTGTTCGGCCCTTTCCTCTTCCTTTCTCTTTCCTCAGTCCGCATTAACTCTCGGGCTACTTATAGGGAAAAAATGGCCAATTCATGACGGTCCAACAAAGTATATTTATAGCCTTCCATTAGAATGAACATTGGTTCTCTTAGGCGGTCTGACCTAATAATAAGTATTTGTATCCTGTTCGCTGCATGGATATTGTGAAAACCCTGCCCCTTGCCCACCAAGCTTGCGCCCGCAGTGACAAAGGGCGAAGCAGTCTCTGGCGGTTCTCATTCTTAATGCTACCAAGCCATTGAAAGGACATCGTGCGTTGCGGCTATTGACATACATACTGATCTACAGACTCTACACCGCCACCTATCCTCAACCATAACTACTGTGCGCTGAGCCCCCAAGCATTGCCTACTTCTACTACCACAAGGACATCCTTAGGATCTCCGAACCATGAACTCTCACGCCCCGTCACTAACTGTGCTTGTCAACCATACAAAGAAGAATATTGGAACCCTGATGCGTGGACTCCTCACCCCCGAGGAAGATAATCAACCCATCCAAAAAGTGCCACTTCCACCTTGCTGCCAGAAACCAAGTCCCATCGCATCCAGTCCAAAGAACCTCAACAACAAAGTCGGTCTCGCAGATTTGAAACGACCGAACGGAAGCATTGAAAGAGCTGTAGAGCTAGCCAATCGCCCAAGAATTGAAGAGCTGGATGACTAGAAAGAATGAAGTCCTTACGAAGGGCATCAGTTAGTTAGCTTTCCACATGTATTTATTCTAATGACTATGATAATGGTCCGCGATTGTGTCTGAGAGACAAGAGTGAGCTTTACCTGTAGACAGCTTATCAAAAATATTTAAAGAGTTGCGTAGAGCTAGTTACAAGGCTGTCTATTATTTTATTGCGAGGGTCGTGTCTCCCCACCAGCCAGCTCAATGCCTGAAACAATGAAGCACCGGCTGAGGTTATGCATCTTAAGCCGAGGTAAGTCAAACATCAGCGCGTCAAGAGACCGCTACACGCCGCTCTACCATCTAAAGCAGACGTTGTAAAGAAATAGATATTGGAGAAGGGCTGCGCTCAAAGCTCAGGTTGAAGCCTCACAGTCACAGTCATAGTATCTTCCGGCTGTTTGCCTCGACCGCGGTTCAGCTGGTAAGGTCTAGTCAATATCGCTGTACCAGCAGTGTTCAGGGACTTTCGTTGCGCCTCACGCGAGTTCCAGCACAGCCATTGGGAGAGAAAGCATCAGTAATAACCCCCACACATAGCTGAAGATATCTGGCAGACCCTGCAACACGGGATAGTTCCTTGCCAGCGGTTAGGTGGAGGACTTAAAAGGTTTAACGTTTGCTCTATTCACTCAGTCTCAGTCTCCTCATTTAGCCTTCATTGTCCAATATATAAGAAAGAACACGAACACCACGAAGAAGGCTAAATATATCATGTGCTTGCCACCGCCAGACTGAAGCATTGAGTTCATCTTCTTCAACGTATTGCCTAGAAGCCCTCCTGCGCTATCGAAATCCGAACTCTATCATTGGAATCGAAGTCAGATCAGTGAGACCAAACACCATAGGAGGGCTCAGAACTGCTGCTCACCATGCCATCCAGAAACTTGTTTTGAGACACTATTTCCGTGTTGATGTCAAGCGTCAGCTGTATTAAAGAAGCCAGAACGACTCAGGTACTGTCGTGTCATTGCCAGAGGAGTGCTACTATACCTGTTTTAAAGAAGAGACTTGGTTGTGAAGTGCACTCAGCTCCCTGTTGTTCTGCTCCTCAAACAGATTCCTCGTCTGCTCAGCGTGCGCATCATTGCTTGGCAGGGGTCCATAAGCTGGACGCTGTGAAGCGATCAAGTGAGCACCATCACCTACAGGATTCCAATGTTGCTGCAATCACTCACAGTGCCCCTGTTGCCAAAGAGGCTTTCTCGGTTCCTGTGCGTCATATGCGGGTGCTGATGCATCAGCTATCTATAAAGCCTAGGTGCCGCAGGACGCCAAGGAGGGAGCTTCTGGCAGTTTTTTAGCCGAAACGCTGCGCTAGCTACTACGAGCTTCCACCCAAGATAAGCCTCACTTATATAAGTCAACTCTTCTGTCCTTCGGACGCTGACTCAATAACTCAGCTACTCTATAGACGTGGAACAGACAATCTGGTGATTATTCCTTTCATAAGAGCTTCCGCATGGTCGGGCTTTGTGTTGACGCTAATGATCATAAGAAAGTTCGATAGTTCTATGCAGAACCTCTGTCTCGCAATGCTACTCTTGAAGCTTTTTGCCATAAAATAAACATTTTACAGGTAAGCACCTACACTGCCCCATGTGCTGTGCAAGCAGCTGTGCTTTTGTCTGTGAACCTTTTCTTTGATCTGCCGCTATGAAATCAAAAGAGTCTGATCCCGTGTTAGTTACTGGCCCATTGGTTATCATTCAAAATAGTTTTGTCAGTTCCAGTTTGCGCCGCTCAGACTTCAACACTGCACTTGACCAGCTCCATGAGCGGCCAAAGCGAGGCGGCACGATGTAGGTTCTCCAGCAGCATGGCTTCAAGGCACAAATATTAGGGCGTGGAAGCCGCGACTGTCTTCGGTCTTGCTGTTGGATGCGGCTTCGTACTGGTTATGAGGCAGAAGATGGCATGTGCTCCTCGAAGGTACCGGAAGGTAGGAGAGAAATAGACGTGGATTACCAGGGATGGATCCGGCACATGTAGTCTAGTCTGGAGAAGAAAATGGTGCTGTTGAGTAGAGATAAAGTCCGAGCATAAGGGAGAACTGGAAGCTGCTGCAGCAGCAGCGGCAGCTCTGGAGAGGGCACCTTATTCTGGCCGTGAGATCCATGTCCACCTAAAGACTCGGGACATACTTGGCCATCTATTTGGCTTCTCTCCTTTCCGTAGCGCTGCTGCTCATAAGCTTGAAGTCTGTATGCTTGTGACGCATCTCCTCAACGAGATGGATCCCGCTAAGACTGAAGCTCCGTCCTCAGCCACCGCTCTTGAGCTTAAGGAGTCACAGCTTGAGCCTCTTACCCCATCCAGCGAAAACAAGCCGAAGTCAGTCACCATTCAGGCTCCAGTTAGGCCAATGAACCTCCACAGGTTGTCTGCACTAGCTAGGGCAAGTCCACACTGCCGTCCCTACTGACATTGTACTTGCAGCTCTATCAACGGCGAGATAAGAGTCGCAGAGGCGTCGAGCTTTATGGACGATGTTTATTCAGCGAGCCGCGGCCTCCAAGTACCTCGGACTCCCATCGCAGCAGCCATTTTGAAGGATCCGGCAGTTTTGAAAGATCTCTTCCTGAAGACCTCAGGTGTGGTTGCAGAGCACGAGAAGCAGATTCGCTCACTGTTCAGAAAGCTGTGTGAAGAGGATTCGAAGGTGGGAACTTGTTCATGCCTTTGATTGGCAGTTTCCTCAGGCCTTGTCTTAGAGACCTAGGACCTGCTCTCTTCTTTTCAATCTAAACCTTATACCACTTAGGTAACTTTTGGAGAGCCGACGCGGATGGCTTACTCTACCTTCGTGAGGTTTATACTCTCCAGCCAGAACGAGCCCGACGAAGTTCCGCTGTTTTTCAACGCTATGTCACGTCCTCTTGGGGGAAACGTGATAAATGTCCCGCCTTCAGCCCGGCAGATCCCTTCAATGACGCTATCAGAAGACGATTTTGTCCTTGGAATAGCGGTTACCGATCCATGGACTCCCCACGAAGGGTTGTCTGGCATTGTCCGCTTAGCTTCAATCTTCAGCGCTTATGATACAGACGGGGATGGAGTCTTAGACGTCTCAGGTGGGCGTAAATTGATCTCTTATCGTTGTACGGCTGAAAGACGGGGTGTGCCATTCTTCTTTCATCCACGATGACGCCATCATCCTCATACGCGGCTATCATATCCCACCGCTGGTTGCGTGACCACCCTATAGAAGCGGACTCTTAGTATCCCATGTGCCTGTCTCTATGTGGAGTGATTCTCTCGTCTCTGTGGAGCAATTTGCTACTACGTTCTAATCTGACACTCTCCCGTCATTTTTGAGTAGATTTCCTGACAATGATACGACATATCAGAAGAGCAAAGGCTGAGAGCACTGCTCAAAGAGCTGTTGTCAAGGCTGGAAAGATGGTCGCCGCCAACATCTCTACGTCCATTGAAAATGGTATCACGAAGTTTGACTTCGTTCGGATGGTTCTGGACGAAACCTTACAAGGCACAGAGAACCTTCTTCGGCTTAGAAAATCCCCATTCAGGGAGCAAGCGGATTGTGTGAGGGGCCTCTCGGTCGCTGAGCTAGAGCTAGAAGTTAGGGGAAAAGATGCCTCTCCAGCCCTGCCAAAGGCCCCTCTTACGAGAGAAGAACGCCGTCAGAGGTTTAAACGCCGTAGAAGCTTTAAGTGCGAGAACTTCACGGATGATGATCTCCAAATATTGGACATGAACGTTCATGACCTAGGAAAAGGGGAAGGACCGTCAAAGAAGCTAAAAATTTCGGATTTTGCGCTTCCTCGTTCTGCAACGGAGTCTATGCTGGGAGAACTGCCACAGAGTAAGGCTATGAAGCACTTTTGTCTTGTCTTATCATTCTTCCATTTGTCAATAATTCGCTTCTTTGGTGTAACCCTTCTTAATCCCTTATCATTCTTGTCTTTTATTTCACTGCTATCAATGGGAGATCTTACCCTTTTTGTCACCCTTGCATTGTTAGATGCCAATCAAGAAGTTATGGACCAGGAGGCGCCGAAAGTGTTAACATTCCTACTCAACCCTAAGGGTGACCCAAACTTCTGCAACTGGAAAGAAGAGGAGTCTTCTCCTTGCATTGAAATGCAAGAGGAAGGACCTAGACTCGTTCCTGACAAGTCTCGACTTCGAAAGGTGCTAGTAGTTCCTGAGCCAAATGCAAAGAACTTTGGCAACGCGATAAGGTAACCGCAGGTTCATGCCATATAAACTGACTTCCGCCAGTATCTGGTCAGAAAGCGCTAACCTTCTCCCTCAGGTATCTGGCTGATAAATGCGCCAAGCTTTGTCAAGAGGAGGAACGGGTCCTCCAGCTGTCGTCACCGGTAAGTATTGTTAGGGACATTCAAAATGCATGACTTCGAGAAGTGTTTTAACGACAAAGATAAGGGTCAAAGCTACGCTCGAGAGCTAGCAACCCGCGACTGTAGAAGGGATGGGGAATGCAGTGACGTCCTTCTGATCTATCTGGCGACTTTTCAAGGTCGTCAGTGCAGTAGTTCTGAATATTTAGACCAATTGCTGCAGCGACAGGCGGCGAGGGATGATAGAGAGACTTGCAGGAGCTGATAAAGTCTTCCATTCTAATTCAGGTGTATGTCTTTGGCGATTTGCATGGGAACATGCAAGACCTGGCGTGGCTTGGTGAAAAGTTATGGCCTTTAGGTCCCGTTCATACGGCTGGAAAGTTCCTATTTCTGGTATGATAGAATCTCAATGAGAAACCTAGGACATGCTCTGATTTCTCCGTCACGTACTTTTGCTTCACGGTGTTTCAGACTCCCCTTTTCCACATTCTGCACACTTATCCTCGCTCCTCTACCAATATCATACTTCTCTCTCTCCATCTGTCTTTGCTTTCCTCTCTTCGGAATCGTTCATCTTTGAGGTCCTTGCCTTCTAATCTCCTTTCTTATTCCGTCCTGGAGGGCGATTATGTTGATAGGGGGCCGAACTCTCTAGAGGTAATCGCGTACCTCTTCTCTCTGAAGCTGATGGCTCCATACAAGGTGTACCTTCTGAGAGGCAATCACGAACATCGTGCCATGAATGGAAGACGAACGCCGGACTCATTGCTTTCTCAGTGCTGCCGACTTCTCGGTCTAAGGGAAGGAATAGTACTCTGGGAAGCCATCAATAATGCATTTGATACTCTTCCACTGGCGGCAATTGTGGATGGCCACCTCTTTGCTTCACACGGTGGTGTACCCCGTAAAGCTATGGACAAGTATTCTCCCATGAATAACTCAGCACCAAGCACTGATACCAATAGTGCTGCTACGAAGGAAAAAGAAGATGAGCAGCCAGTAGACGATGTATTGGAGGCCATCTTGTGCATCCCGAAGGTTCTTCGCTCCACTCTTAACGGAGCTTTTGATGCAATGACCACTTCAGATATACAGCAGCAGCTGGCCAGAGACCTGATGTGGGGCGATCCAGCTACTCCTGAGCAGGTTTCTTTATTGGATGAGGACGGATTTTTGTCGTGTGAAGACCCACGGTTAGCAAATGAGCCTCGAGGAGGGGCTCTGCGTCCAAGATACCTGGCTTTCGGTATGAGGGCTCTAGACTTCTTCAACCGCCAGTATCAGATAACCCATATGTTGCGGGGACATTCTGTCAAAGCCACTGGGTTAGGTCTGCAACACGGAGCGCGAGTCGTGACAATTTTTTCAGACTCGATGGACCACCACGTCCGAGGCCGCTGCGGCTGGGTGCTCATAGAAGAAAGACAAGGTGTAAGACACAAGGTGCACCTACATGTTGGAGGACCTACGTCTGACTCGTAGAGGTAGAATTAAATTGGATTTGCTGGTTGCTAGAGGTATAGTGCCACAGGTAACCATGTGGATCCCATAGAGACATAGACAGTAAATTTGCCTGTATTCATTATTGTAAGTAACAGAGCGTTCATTCTAGGTCCTAAGAGTCTTTTGGCAATGGTGGTCATCTGCCATTTCAGGCTTCATATGAAAAAATGCTAAGACTAAGGACTACGCTGCCTTACCGCAGTCATTCTTGTGCAAGCTGACTGCAGTTGTTGACTACTACGAACCACTTACGGTTCCCTGGCATACTTGTTTGCTCCAAGATCTCTTAGCCACGTGCAACAGGAAGCTAGCTCCGAGAATATATGCTCGGATAAAAGCCTTGCAGGTACCACTGTTCGCTAAAGCAATCATATTTACCTAGAGTTAGCAACATGAACTGGCTAACCCTTCACTCTGACCTTGCGCTTCAAAGGAATCACTCTTGTATCTGTCATTACGTCATCATTTCGTCAAGGCTCGGCCGAGATCTTGCTCTTGATCAAGAAGTGGTGAATCCCTCCAGCAATTTTATGGAAAGATGGCACCACTGACACCCTTCCTCCAAAGAAGTCTAAGATGGGCTAAAATAACGTGGTCGCTGACATGAGGAAACAGGCTTCAACAAGAAGAGAGCCTTCATTCGTCGACTGAGGTAGGTAGGCAAATCCTCGTCATTTGCTGGACAGCCGTGGCACTGGACACCAGAGGAGCACCCACTCGTCAATTAACCTAGGATATTCTTCGACAAAGTGAATAGCTGTAGTTGATGGGCCGAGAGCAGAGCAAGTCTTTCTCCTTGATGGACAGCTGTGGCGCTGAACACCAAAGCGGCACCCCACTCGTCTACCCATCGAAGGGTTGTCTGACATAGTGACTCGCTCTTGTTGATGGGCCAAG
>FLMG01003947.1:40213-72057 GCA_900088475.1 Hyphochytrium catenoides
TCTCTCCTTGATGGACAGCTGTGGCACTGGACACAGGAGCGGCACCCACTTGTCTACCCATCGAAGGTATTGTCTGACATAGTGATTCGCTGTTGTTGATGGGCCGAGAGGAGAGCAAGTCTCTCTCCTTGATGGCTGACAATGATAGCGTTCACTTTCTATAGAGTTGACCGATGACCGATGATGTGGAAGATTGAAGTCGACAGTCGTTACACGCTGGCGGCCCACTGCCCAGCCGCATCAGCGCTCCCGCGTCCTTTCTAGATCAATAAACCTGCAATACTTATGCCGAATAATCAGGGGATATGGGCGATTATTCTAGAGAGGTATGGCAGTTAAAGGACCAACTACTGTATACTCCCTGGAGTAATTTATTCCAAAAAAAGACTGCAGCATTGATTAGCGGAGAGTAACTGCAGGGTCTATGGCAAGTGGAATGATGATGAGGTGTAACTGCTCCAACTGTACAGAACTCTTTGGCCATTTCCCACAAGGAGTCACACTCCACTCTAGAGGCATCAGGTCGTTAGAATTTCCGAATATGGCTTCTCATAAAAGCCCTCATTTTGCCGGCTTCATGGGTTTATATACTGTCTCTATTACAGAGACTCTAAGTAACAGGTAGACCAAAATAAAACACCTCTAAAGATGATTTCCTGTTTACTCCCTTGAAAGTTATTCATGTGATGGTGCCTGTTTTGCTCAAAAAAATGGTTTTTGTGAATATAATAAAATAAGAGATGGATTGACTGCATAGCTGCACTGCAAGTACATATAGAGGTTCTGACAATATAGAAAACCAATCCGGAGTAAATAATAGGCGATTTATTAGACGTCAATTCTCCGACCCTCTAATTTAAATTCCTATGCTTTAAAATTGCCCCCACCCTCCTTTTGTGTTATGACTGGGAAACACATACAAATAGCGCTGCAAAAAGCAGACATCTGCCTACACAACCTCAAAATTCTGTCTAAACTGCTTTCACCTGTGTGCTTTCCTCGCGCCCAGTTCTAGACCCTCCACTGCTCCCCTAGCCCTTCACAGTTTCTGTAGCTTCTCAGCGGACCCGAGGGTACGGTAGGACCTGGAAGAAGAGCCTTGCCTGTGCAGTTACTATGCCACACTCTGTCTCTTCTTCCGCTATCTATTGTTATGCTCTGTCTCGGACCTGTGCCACTAAACACATCTACTTTATCATACACTCCAAAGTCTCTGCGACCCTCTATTTCTCATAACAAATACCTCTTGAACTCTGTCTCACTCTCCCTGTTCTTCCTATCTCTATAGCTATTACTGCTTGTGTCCCTCCATTTTACCTCCACTCTGTCTCGACTCTTCTTTTCGCTCTGTTTCTTGCCGTTGCGGGTTCCTCAAGGTCTGGACCAGGGCGCGGAGCAGAGGGAAGGTCGATTACTAGGCTCTGGAAATATACAGCAAATAAAGGGAAGAATTGGTCCAAACGACGGTATCAGCGCTGTTATTCGAAGACAGAAAGCGTCTGGAAGTGGAGATCGCAGTTCCCATCATCGTAGCACAGTCATCGCGAGTGGCACAAGTCTTCATTATCCTCTTCAGACGAATCTGCCACGGCCACAGATAATAGAGTGAGATCCTAACAGCTGCAAGTTTAGGGCCGAACGCTGGGATCGGCGAAGCTTGGCTCTGCTTTTAGCCGTTAGTTGAATAACGGAAGAAGTTGAGAGACATCTTTGCGAGGGTGCCACCATTTCCACGCCCTCTCGTGCGGCGCTGCATTTAGCCTTTCCGTCGTGAAGATTTAGCAGCGCCGATAGCACGACTACTTTATTTCGCCAATGTCTCCTCACAGTAATCACGAGGTGGATATCGAAGTCCAGCCTTCCATTATTGAACAAGAACACAGTATGGGGACTTGCTCCCCAGAAGGGAGAGCTCTTGAAAGTCCACCACGCGTCGCTAAGGCGTCGCAGTTTAGCCGGCGAATCGGGCGTAGCAGGAGCCCTTCACCGACTACAAAGCCAGTTGATACTCCAGCGAGCGGCTCCAAAAATGCCTCCTCTCTGCTGCCGATATTGGTACCGCTGGTGGCCTTGTATGAAAAGGCGCTGGCCTGTAAGATGTACGAGGTGGAAGAGCTCATCGATTTCTACTTCCATCGGCGGCTGGCAGCAGTAACCACGATCATGGTGTACTATCTGACCCCTTACGTCTACATTACCCCGAACCAGATTACATTGGCAGGCCTCTTCATAGGCTGGGGAGCTGGATTTCTCATCCTTTCCGGCAGTAACGGGAGTGCAATTGTCCCAGACTACCTATCCCCTACCGTTGCTTGGCTATTGGGGTCGTTCCTTTTTTTCTTATGGATCGTGTCGGATTGTGCAGATGGTCAAGTCGCCCGACTCTGCCGGAGAGGGACGAGGACCGGTAGGATTGTCGATGGATGTGTTGATGCACTAGTATTGACGCCGGCGTGCTTTTGCATCAAATGGGCCACCGAGGCGTACTTTGGCTATACGTGGAGCACTCTGGCTGTCATTTCAGGCTTCTCTCTGGGCTTTCACGCAGGGCTCTATGACAAGATTAAGAACGTCTACATGAACCACGCTCTTCCTGTCAGTGAGACTGACGGCGAGTCTCCTGAAACGGTGTACGTGGAGTATCTGCAGGCAAAGCGCAGCATGGAGGAATCGAACTGCCTTTCAAATGCTTTTGAATGCTGCCTGCTTTGGGTCTATCACAAGTATCTCATCTATCAGAAGCTCTTTGGAGGAAGCGTGGAACCCACGCTCGTCCTATCTCCTGCCGCTAAAGTGGTCTATCGTAGAAAGTACGCATGGATTGTTCGGTTGGCCTCTTGGCTTGGCATCAGCACCCATATTACCCTCATGTATATCAGCTGGGCAATAGCTCCATTCTTCCCTCACGCATTGGTGGCTTTTCTTTTCATCAACTCTGTCGGCCTGAATGCGCTGCATCTGTACGTTCTGTACCACTTTGGCAGCTCAGGAATGAAGAAGCCCGATGAGGCGCAGCTTCTTAAAGAAGCCTCATAAATAGCAGCTCCCTTATAATGTCTTTGCCCTGGATTGCGTCCGTCTGTCCTCTCCACCGTACAATAACCTCCAATCCCTTCCCTATTGGCAGTCACGGAAGTCAAGTTGGGCGGCTTAGGTTAGCTCACCATAGTTCAGTTACATATAAGCTTTAAAGGGTTATCACAACGTCACGAAGGTGATTCGTTGCTCAATGCAGTTCCTTCTTTTGATGTTCCGCAATCTCTTACCGACTCGACATCGTACCCGGGCAGGTCTAGGCACGCCGCTGTGGACGGACGCGGAAACTCGGTCCTGGCTTATATATTGATTGTCTATGCACACTACCACTTGCTTACCTCTCACTAGAAATATCAGGGTCTGGATGGATATGTTGCTAGCTAACCACCCGCTTATCACGTACCTCAGCTTGACGTCAAGTCACAAGCCGCTGCTGAACCTATCCTATCTCCGAGACTGAGAACATAATGCTTCCTGAGACTTCCGCTACAAAGAATGGCTGGGTTGAGTTTCCTTGACAGTCAAACTCGTGATGTGGGGCGGAGACAAGCTTATCGAAAGGACACTCTCCGTGGCGTCTTGGGTTCCCTCTTATACTGATTGATTGAGGGAGAAGCTCCAACAGGACCGTCCAATATACGAAGCTCCGACATTGAATGCTCAATTGCGGGCATGCGCGATTCCTCATCGCCCTTTTTCATCTTGTTGAACCGCTTAGGTGGGTTACGCATCGTCTTGAACGCCGGAGAAGGAGTGAGAAGTGGTCGCTTATTTTCTTTTTGCACTCTGTTCTCTCGCATTGGAGCTCCAACCGTCTTTTTCCTTGTCACCCCATCACGCGGCACTTCCTTTAGTGGCGTCTCTGAAGAAGCCAGCCTCACTTTTGTAAGTTTCACAAGGGGAGTGGAGGTCGTGCCATTGTTCTCGTTAGGGGGTGACGGAGTCTTCCAGACATTAGAAGAGGCTTTTGCGAGCTTCTCTGGAGATAGTCGTAGCCTATTGATAAGGGTGAGAAGGGTCTCACAGTTTACAACGCTCTCTTTGTCATACAGAATAGCAGGAAGACGACAATCCTCGGCGCAGAGGATATTGCTCGGGTCGTCATCTAGCAAAACCGTCTCATGGCAGAGGATCTGTTCGCCTTGTAACGTTGAAATCTCCACCGCCGCACTAACAATGTGAGCGATCTTCCCTCCCCTAGCGAAGTCATCTAGTCCGAAGTCTTCATAGTTCTTGGCAGTGGTGCTCCAACTCCCGTCATCGCCGCGAATAGGTATGCGAGAGGCTACGTCAGGGCCAAAGCAACTCTCTAAGACTCCACTTATAACATCCACTTGTGGAGAGAAGGTAACGATGCAGAGAGCGATGTCATGAGCGAATAATGCAGGGATCAGTACCAAGAACTCGGGTCGTACGAAGGAAGCCAGATCTTCCGCAGTTCCGTCCCACCAGCCATCTGTGTGCACACTAATAAGAGTGTGGTCAAAGTCTAGACAGACCAGCCGCACAGAATTCTCTCGGAAGCACTTTGCAATGCGTTCTGCGGCCTGAGGGTCATCGAGATGCTGTGGGCTGCCCTCGAGAAGCAGGCCACTTCTTGCCGTTATAGGGGTCTTGAACTTGCCAGCGCTGAATAGCTGAGCAGAGTTGGATCTGGCCGTTCTGCCAGGAACGGTTGGAGTGGCAATCAGGACATTCGTTGCGCAAGTACCACCCTTTCTTGCTATCGGGGGTTGTGGAGAGCAAGGCACGGGGGCCTTGAATGGCGTACTGGGAAGGGGACTAGTCTCTGTCGCCATCCCTTAGATCAAACCATCAACCTGGACGGCCAGAAATTAACTGGGGCTTTATAGACCCTACTCTTTTTCCGATATGGCAGCTTGCAAGCCAGGCCCGACCAGCCAACAAAGACACCGCTTCGAGACTAACAGCGCAAGTTCAGGATGGACATGCACTACCAGAAGAAGTCGCTAGATACTCCCTAGTAGTAATAGGTAAGGATAGGAGCAAAGAACGGCGCGGCAGGTGCTGGCGGAACTTTTGGCGATGGATATGCGTGAATTGATTAGCTGTATGTACGACTTCCTCTCGCACGCTCTTTTGCTGTTATAAGAGGAGAGAAGCCAAGCTACAGGCATCGGGGAACAAGCGTAAAAGAGATAACAAGAGGCTAAGCAGGAAGGAATGAGTCAAAACGAAAGAAAGAGAGAGAGAGGGAGAGAGTAGCTCGGTAAGCTTGTCCTCCAGCTGATCCGAGAGGGGAGGGGAGAGAAGAAAGGAGGAGGAGGAGGGAGCAGAGAAGAGGAGGAAAGTGACATAAAGGAGGAAACCAGGACGGCAGCAGAGGACAGCAAAGCGAAGAGCAAGGCGGTGGTCTGAGAGCTCCCTTGCAGACCTGCTGCTACAATTCAGCTCCTCACAAGTACTTGTAGGAACTAGTGGCAGATCTCTCTCTCTTTCCCTCCCGTGCACCTATCATCTTGGGTTCTATGGAGGGGAGAACGAGGTAGTAGAGGCGACAGGGAAGAGATGATAGAAAGCGCAAGGTGCTTCTGTCAGCGGTTGAAGCAAGCGAGATGAGAGGGGAGAGTGAGAGACCGAAGAGAGAGGGACGGACGCAGAGGGAGAGCGAGACAGAGAGGGAGAGAGAGAGACAGAGGGCGAGAGAGAGACAAGGCTATGGTTTGGGGAAGAGAAAGAAAGATCGTCCGTTGCACTGTTCCCTCCCAAGCGCGGGAAAAAGAGGTGCTAGATCCCTGATAGTTTCATTACAATCAATAATAGAGCGCATTGTTCATCTTTCTGAGAGAAGCCTCCCGCTTTTAAATTCTTCTGACCGTTGAGCAAATATCTCTCCATACATTGGTTATAGGCCGACACAGAGCTACCCCAGGAGCGCCGGACATGAATTTTCAAGTTGCTGAGTCGAACCTCAAGACGAACAAAAGCGGTTCACGGAGAGAGAGAGAGGGCGAGGGAGAGAGAAGAGAGAGAGAGAGAGAGAGAGAGAGAGAGAGAGAGAGAGAGACGGCAGAAGAGAGACGGCAGATCAAAGGCAAAGAAAGGAGGCAAGCTGGTCACGGACAGAAAGACTGAGGCCTTCAGAAGTGACCTGACCGTGACAGTGCCTTTGTAAGGCTCCGCTGCTCAGAGTTGGCCTTTAATGTCCCTTCGTCGCCCTCATCTACTTGTGAGCTACGTCCCCACTTTCTGTGGGCGAGGTGAAGAAGCTTGAAGGCTTTCCTCACGGGTACTCTTTGTCGTCTGTAAGCGCGCAAGAAAGGCGGAGTGGCTTGAGCAACACATAACAACTTTGAGGGAGCCAAAAGCATCACTACCACGGAGGTCCAAGGCCAGCCTCCTAAGGTTGAGGCTCCTATCGGTGTGTTTACCTCGGCTCCTGTCAAAAAACGATCTGTGTCGTACAGCTCTCGAGGCTTCTTCATTAAGTGGCCTTAGAAATGAGTTTCGTGGCCTCCGCATATAGCTTCTCCTCCGCGGAGAAGGAGAACTTCAAAAGCTCAAACTCGCCACACAAGCTCGTGAAGGCTGGCGGACGTGCGCTCGCTCCTTCACAAATCAGCCTTCTACCGGTGAGTTCCCCTTTTCCAAACTTGTAGATTTGTCCTCTGCTCACCATTATTTGCCTGCTTCTCTTGTTACAGAAGGCTGACCCACAGCTCAAATCAGCACATTCTTCGATTCCTATCTCTACCGCCCGCTTTGGCACAGCCAAGCGGATTCCTCTTAGTCCTAACAACAGAAGCCAGAAACTCGAGCCTCAAACTGAAGATCGGAAAGACTCTAGCAACAAGAACAAAGCCACACCTCCTGGAACGTCACAAGCCCCAATCCTAAGTGGTCATCATACTCCTCAGAGTTCCGTCATTTCACAACCGTCACAGCCGAAGAGGATGTGGCAGCTTTCTGACTTTGATATCGGCAAGCCGCTGGGCAGGGGCAAATTTGGCAGCGTCTATTTAGTTAGAGAGAAGAAGAGCAAGTACATCGTGGCGCTCAAAGTGGTGCAGAAAAATCAGCTGCAGAAGGCAGGGGTGGAACACCAGCTGCGCAGGGAGATTGAGATTCAGTCTCATCTCAGGTCAGTCAATCAGCCGTCCGCACCTCCTTCACTAAGCTTCGAGACGTGGGATACGGGTAAAGAAGGGAAGAAGGGCATGAAAAGTGAGGAAAGGACAGAAGGGAACGGTATAGGTACTGCAAGATGAAGAACTTCTCTGTTTACAATTGCATGGGAAAGATGGCAAGGTTGTATCTTCACAGGGCAATATACGCTGTATCCAAGGTCTGCAGTCTGCAAGGGATCCTTGCTACAGAAAGTGATCACTTACTCCCCTGGGTGCTTGGCCATTCATAACTCCCTCCTTTCTCTGTGCATCTTTCCTTGTCTCTCACTCCTGATTCCAGGCACAAGCATATCCTGCGGCTCTATGGCTACTTCTACGATCAAAAGCGCGTCTACCTCATCCTAGAGTACGCTCCACAGGGCGAACTTTACAAAAAGTTGACAAAGGCTGGCAGATTTTCTGAAAAGCAATCAGCTCAATATATCAAGGAGCTTGCCGGGGCACTACATTACTGCCATTCAAAGCATGTTATACATCGGGATATCAAGCCTGAGAACCTGTTGCTAGGGTACAAGGTATGATATGATCTTCAGTGGCCTAGGTTATGATTTTCAGCATATGAACAAGTCGGAGACCATTTGACTTCACTCTTGGCGTTGTTAGGGTGAACTCAAAATTGCAGACTTCGGCTGGTCTGTCCATGCGCCAACCTCAAGGAGAACGACATTGTGTGGCACATTAGATTACCTTCCTCCAGAGATGATAGAGAACAAAGACCACGATGAGACGGTAAAGATATCAACATCCGGAACTTGCATCCGTGCTTTCCATTGTATTGCTTCCTTATTCAGGAGTGTACTTTCCCTTGTTTTTTCCGATTAGATGGCGGTTGTCTTGGAGCGTGCCAACAATCTGTCCTCACAGGTTGATATCTGGAGTTTGGGAGTGCTCATGTTTGAGTTTTTGGCTGGTTACGCGCCGTTTGAGGCTGAAGGACACCACCAAACGTACCGAAGAATCTCTAAAGTCGACTTGCTGTTTCCTAAGCACGTATCTCCAGAGGCTCAGGATCTGATCAAGAAGGTCTTGTTCGGTTCTTTGCTCCTCCTCTATGTTCCTGTGCATTGGTTTTCGGGTCTTTGTGTGGTCTTTTCGCTTGTTCAGCTGCGCTGATTGCATTACCATCATCAGAGCGATTAGCTCACCCCATCACTCGTCATTGCAGCTATTGCGCAAAAGCCCCAAGGAGCGGTTACCCCTGCCCCAAGTACTAGAGCACCCCTGGATCACGAAGCACTGCAGTTAGTGCTGCTGGGACGAATCTTCATGTCGGCTTGGGCGACGTAGCTGGAGCACAAGCATGACATGTGGAGCTAACTAGACGCTAAAATTATTTTTGTTTGAGTCTGTGAACGATAAGCCGTTTACCCCGAGCCTATAGCATGATCTGTACTGTCTGGCCCCACAAAGACCTTGGTCACTGAGAGTAGCCCCATAGGCGCAGCGATTAACCTTTGTGCATAACGGGAGGCCAGAATCACAAGCGAAAGACTCTCAAGTCACGGTCACCTCCACATCCATGATAAGGAACGTAGTGATAGCATCGCTATCCGCTTGGCTAGACAAGGCACCACTACAGCTATTAGTTGAAAGTCCTCCTGTACTTGAGACCCTTCCACTATGCCCTACAAGAAGTTCAGGACTTCAAAGGTAGACCAAAGCTCCATGCAGTTACCGCCCTACTGCCAAACCCTAATGTTGGCGACGATCAGCAATGTATAAAGATAAGTGCCAAAGAGGTAGAGCTCACTGAACTGAGAGGCCGTCGAAGAATCCGTGACCTCTGCAATAACTTACAAAAATTACAGCAAACAGCCTTTCTTGGGCTTGAGGGCGGATCCTACAGAACACCCCAAAGTACTTCTTAATTCAGAATAGACTAGCTGCCAATCCGGAATCATAAGCGCTAAATATGTTGTATCGGAAATGGGAGTCGTGCCACTTCCCCAAACCCCGAACGCCACACACCCAAAAACTCTTCTTCTTGTTCATTTGCATCTGAAATGAAGCTTTTGAAGCTCTGACAGAGCTTTCAGAGTGAAGATTTGACACGTTCCAGACAAGCTGCAGAATTGCAATTGCCCAGAGAAGTATTGAAAAATGGCAGACCATGAGGTAGATTATGAGCCTGAAGAGGCTGATATGCTGGATGAGGATGAGGACACCACAATGACCTCAAGACATGAGCGGAAGGATAGGAAAAGAACCAAAGGCCGCGGCAAGGCCGCCATGGATGATGATAGATATGCAGGAGAGTCAGGAAGGTTTGAGACCCTTAATGACGAAGAAGGAAGCACTACCGGACCCCAAAGATGTAAGTACTCACAATGAGCACTCTCCTACCGACTGCTGAAAGGACTGCGTTCTTTGTTTTAGCTGTTGAGGGCTGGATAATTTTCATTACCGGTGTCCATGAGGAGGCTCAAGAAGAGGACATTCTAGATGTGTGTGCAGACTACGGCGAGGTGAAGAATATCCACGTTAATCTGGACAGAAGAACAGGTTTCGTCAAGGTAGGAGAAGGCCAAATCCTAGCAAAACGCCTATTGTATCTCACCATCTCCGTCTCCAGGGTTATGCCCTGGTTGAATACGAGAAAAAGTCGGAGGCAGAGGCAGCAATGAGGGGTCTCAACAAGAAAGAGATTCTCGGACAGAAAGTCCATGCCAGCTGGGCGTTCCAGAAGCGTAAGTTCCCTGTCCCTTTGTTGCTGTTGCCTTGACCCTTCGAGCCTCTAGCGTCTAACTACATACACTCCTGTCCTACTTATAGAACCAGGACGAGGAGGTTCAGGTGCCAGGGGATCTGGAGGAAGAGCGGCACGGCGACAGTAACTCTAACAGTGCTTTCAGCTAAATATCTGTAGTTTCCCTTATTCTGAGCTTGATAGCATCTGTCTTCCCATCTCTCATTCTTTACAACTTGATAATACCGCAGACGTTACCCCTGGCAGCCATCTCAATAGAGCTTGTGCATAGAAAGGAGAGTCATCAACGCAGGGTAGCAGCCTTGGGACCTTCTAACGCTCCGTTCGGCAGAATCCTTTTCCCTCGACCCCCGCTCTCAGCTACCGGGGGCTGGCCCCGTATTGACCTGGGAAAGGCTCGTGCTTTGTTGCAGACCCTCTTCTCTGCCATTCTCACCGGAAAGACGCAAAGTATTTGTGCACTTGAGTCATTAGAGAGAGAGATAATCATGTGTCAGGATAGCACCACGGAAAACTACTTCCTGTGGGTGGCTTCACGGTATATATCAAGCTGTATGTTGGCTTGTGAGAGCTCCAAGGAGGTATCGGTCATGGCGATATGTTTAATGCAGTAGGAAGGAAGAGGTGGATAGTAATGAGCGTCATACACTCTGCTAGCAACTCGCTGCTCTTGGAGCTTCTAAGGCACCCTTTAGAATGTCATGGCCTAAATCCAACCCAGCGTTGACAGGAAAGTTTAGCTGCCTATCTGTCCTGCTTGGAGTATCGTTTTCTTCTAGTCACGAAGTCATCGAGTAGGTACTGCTTAACGGAAGTCTGTCTACAAGGCAAGGACTACGAAGTGGATGTATTGAATACTCAGCTACTTCGAAAAAAAAAAGCCTGCCGTAATGATTGATGCTCTGTTCTTTCAGGGATTGTTCATTGTTCTCCCGGCTGTGTTATGTGTTTACGAGGTGCCCCATCAGCCTCTTGCCGATTAGAGGATCAACCTTAATAAGAGCTCTTGGCGAAGTAGACCCTTCCAACGATAAACGCTCATCAACCTTCAGGCGGCATACGATTCTCCTAAGTGCTTCTGCTATCCCTTACTGTATCCGGACATAACAGCGTCTAACATAACAGTGCCTCCAGCTGGTCTTGACGAGTGAGCTTCATCTGGCGCTTCATCCAGCGACGCGGCAATTCTTAGTAAAAAAATCTACTTTTGTCTCTTTATCGCGCTCTGTGTCTGAACTCCAAAGACTTCTCTTCCCCACCACAAACCCAGCAACGGACATACCCACATACTATCGTGAGGATATAGAATTCCCTCGGCATTTACTTACAGTTAAAGAAGGGCTTTGGTGAAACCTCCTATGGGAATTACTTATTTGAGAATCTTGTTATCTTTGGCACGTTTTTGACTGTTTGTAACTTCGTAGAGCACCAGCGCCGGAACTGAAAACTCAGCTCTTCTTGCCTTACTATAAAACACCGTGACCAGTTCCCATCCATTGACAGAGAGAGCTGACAGCAGGGTTTGTTGGTCAGCTTGAAGGTCATCGGACGAAAGTATCAACGGCGGGCCCTGTACCGTGTGAGTGGGTAGTGCTAACAGGGACTTCAGGGACACGACAGCCTTGAGGGAGAAGATATCTGAGCAGCACTAGTCCCGGCGTCTCTGTGAAGTCGGGTCAAAGCGACCTACGCAACGATGATGCAAGACACCCAACTCAGTGAGCCCACCTTCTTGGAGCGCGTCCGAGTCTCTGTCGGAAGGTCAGTAATATATTTTCAGAGATATTGTGGGGGCATTGCCTCATTTTGCTACGTCTGCAGGAAGTGGCAGCACCTGCTTGACCGTTCGACAGTCCATCTCAAGGCACGATGGCTTGTAACTGGTTTGCTTCTCTCCCTATACCTCGTTCGAGTGTATCTCCTTCAAGGCTGGTATATAGTGACTTATGGGTTGGGCATCTACATTCTTAACCTCTTGATAGGCTTCCTGTCGCCACAGGTAAGATAACAGCGCGCCCCGCCTGCGAAAGTTAGGGAAGGAAGGGACTAAGTAAGGTGAAAGGGTGAGGGAGAAAACGAAACGAAGAGGGTAAGGGCCTGAAAGGTAAGCTAAGTTGGAGGATATCAGGGAAGGATGTCTTTGGCCAAGGCCCTGGTGCGCCTAAAAGAGTACAATGCTGGTACAATGCTGAGATATGACTCTTTCAAGGACCTCCATGGTGGCGATTGAGGGTAAGGGGCAAGATAATTGATATTGACGCCTGGCCTACCGTGGACTTATAGGTAGACCCGGAGACCGAAGGGCCAATTCTTCCATCCTCTTCCAGCGAGGAGTTCCGGCCTTTCAGCAGACGTGTCCCAGAGTTCAAGTTCTGGTAAGAGCTCTATCTTTGAAGTCTCCTGGCCTTGTGGTGGACACTTCCTATCTCTTGACATATTTGCATCTATAAGTCCACGGTAGGCCAGGCGTCAATATCAATATCTTGCCCCTTACCCTCAATCGTCACCATGGAGGTCCTCGTTGACTAACTGACTTCATATCTATCTCTTTAGGTACGCAAATACACGGGCAATAGTCATCGCGCTGTTCATGACTTTCTTCGAGTTCTTCAACATCCCAGTCTTCTGGCCCATCCTCCTGATCTACTTTATCATCCTCTTTGTCCTCACCATGAAGAGGCAAATCAAGCATATGTGGAAGCACAACTACGTACCTTGGTCTGTAGGGAAGAAAACTTATCAAAAGAGTGCAAAGTAAAAGCGAGCAAAAAGAAGATACCTTCTTCGACTACGAGAAACAGAAAAATAAGAGCGCCCAGTATTACACCTTCCGTTCTCTTAGCCTTAAGGAACACGCGCGATGTGAACCTATCGCCATGTCGCCCATATCCATGTACATATATCGTGCATGAAGAGGGGAACCACAAATAAAGACTTCCCCTTTTAAAGTCTGTTTCTAGCAGTCCTGCCCTCGGCCTCAAGTGGGCTGGCAGTGATTAAAACTGAGAGAGTGTAAACCATGGTCAGCGACAGGCTGTTCCAAGTGACCGTACGCTTCTAGTTCACATATCTCGGCGGGATGATCTTGAGCGGATGGAGGTTGAAGAGCGAGAAAATAGATGACTAGGACCCTGATTGCCCTCCTGGCAAGGCCAGCGCTCTGATTGACTCAGCAAGGAGACGAGCAGCACACCTACTACACCGGAAATCGAGGTCTCAGCTTCGCCACGTTATGGATCCTCTATCTGCTTGTCCCTTCTCTTGATGAGGAAGGCCAATGTGTGCGGCAAACTCTAGTACTTCTGCAGTGTGAACTTTCGCATATGAGAAATGGGGACACACCTTTTGCCTTGAAAGAACAAGGCACTTAGCCCAAGATAGCGGATATGATATGTCTGTCTCTTCTTTATACATTGCTAATATCCTGACCATAGCTACAATATGTAAGAGAAAGAGTCTATAACGCTATAAACAGAGTACCTATGGACTGCCTCCAGTTATCTACAGATTAAGTACAAGGGGAATCATAAAACGGCTCTCAAGAGACTTAGCCCTCAGAAGCCAACCCACAGGGCCGATGAAGGAAGACAGGCAAAGAGTCTGACAGAGAGAGAAGTGAAGTGAAGGTATTTGAGGAAGCGGGAGGTGCATCGACAAGCTACAATAGAAAGCGCCAGTGGAAACAGGCGGTGAAGACAAGTTTGCCTAGAAAGATGAGCCAGAAGAGTTCCAACCTTGGCGCCCATCTAGCAAATGTGGACCACAGGGCTTTCGTTGAAGTGCACATGCTTCCCAGAAGTGGCAGACTCACTGCAGCTCTTCTTCAATCTGTGCATGGAAGAGCCCTGGAACTCTTCCGGAATTCTTCTGTACGCAGCTTCCAGTTTCATCTTTAGATTTATCGTTCCTGTCCTCTGTCTGAGCTGGTCAATCTTGCTTGCTATCGCATCTCTAGAGCGGTCTCCAGAGGACTGCCCGACGACTGGTTTATCGATTACCACGGCTTTGAAAGTAGATGCTACTCGAGGTGAGTCTTCTTCATCTTCATCCATCGACAAAGTCCTCGACTCAAGAGGGGGAGCACTTCCATTCTCCAATCCGTCCTCACCTTGCGGGAGTCTTTCCATCTCTTGCTGGCGCTTTTGAAGCCTGATCTCCTCCTGTGCCCTAGCTCTCCTTACGGTTTCCGTCCAGTTCATTCTAGGCTCCTTTGTCCTTTCCTCTTGAGCCGCATTCACAGGTCCTGGGCAAGTGCTTGCCCGACGGTCTCGGCTGACAGCAGGCGACTGCCCTGCCGGGCTCATCGTTCCTATCTTATCTCCGCTAGAGTTGCGCCGCCTCCGGCGAGGGTCTTCCACCCCTATCTTTGCCCTAAGAGATGCAAGCCTAGCCTTCACCTCCGACTGGTCTAGTTGCATGCAAGGCTCAGACATTGTCCTCTGCTGCAATCCCCCCGTCATGGATGATTGGGGATCTGGCTCCGAGTGTTGTCTATCTATAGAGTTTGCGAGTTTAGGATCACGTCGGTGCCTTGAGCGTTGCTCCTCGTACGGCCCTCTTTGCGACTTCTTCTCTCTGTGTGCTTGTTCATTGGGCCGATACTGTTGATCAGGATAATAATGGGCAGGGTATCGCGACGCACTCATACCACTGGGCTGCGTCCATGGCACTTCCGCTTGAGCAGCAGCTTTTTTCTTGGGAAAGAGCTTGTTAAACATCTTAATGTCTGTTTATCCCATGCAGACGTCCCCAGGGCAGATTGTCTTTCCTTCGCTAAGGTCAAAGGATATTCAAAGCAGCGAGCTGTTTCGCTGGCACGTTTTCCAAAGCTCGACTAATTGCAGACTGAATCTAGTCTTCAGAGCTGGCTTGCTGGCCCAACAGAGGAAGGCAAAGCGAGCCTGAGTTTCTGACAGCAGCAGGTGGATCAGGGAAGTAGACCAATGGAGAGCCTTCTGCTTATAGGCGCACACCAAACATCAGAAGTCTTGTGAGCAGTTTGGACGGGTAACAAAGCTCAACTTGTGATCCGGCAAGCGAGTGTGCAGAGACCTTGAGCTCTGTTATTACAGCGTCACTCCATCCCCTTACTTGGTCCTCTCTCTCCTCTTGTCTCTCTTGTCCTTGTAGTTCCTTCATTATAGCATTTTCCTAACCTGTCGAATATCTCTCGCTCTCTCTGTCTCACTCGCAATCTCACTCTTTCTCGAATCTTAGTCCTCCATGTTTCTGTCTCTCACTGGCATCACTTTGGCCCCGCTCTGTCTGACTGACACTGATCAGTTCTTATCCCCTGTTATTATCTAGGGGAAGCGATTTAGCGTGACGGACAGGCTGGTGAAATGCAAGGGAAAACAAGGAGGAGAACAGCAAGCAGACATTGTGCACAATGTCTGCCTTCGGCTGATCAAGTCCTATTCCGGCTATCACTAGATCCACACAGTAACTAACGCCAATAGGCATTAACCCTTCTAATAATTCGCCGCTCCCGGGGTAGGTCTGGCAATACAGTAACTGTGGGCTATGGACAAGCAGATTTGAGGGTATCCTTGGTAACCCTTGGTACGACAGCAGGAAGTAGAACTGCCGCCCAACCCACTCGTCTATGGACCTGCTTCTTGCTATGCATATCTCCTTCACCCTTCTTTTTCGTTTCGGTAGCTGTCTTTTCTTCCTACATTCTCCTACTTTTCTTGACGCTCTGTCTCTTTATTGGTCCGTTTCTGTGGAAATATCAGGAAAGTGCCTTGTTTTCTTGCCTACTAAAACCCTCCCCTGCTGATGACAGGGCGGACAATGGAGGGGAATCCTTCCCTCTTCGTAATACCCACAACAACAGTCACAGTCTCCATATATTTTCGTAATAATCTTTTAGACTGAAGAACACCTTGCTACCCATTATAAGTCATTAGTATTGCTGCGAAATCCTCCTGAGACTGTAGCAAGCCCCTTAGTATGACTGCCCCTAAATCGTCGCAACTAAACTGAAAGGAAGAAGATGTATCCATCAGTCCATCATCAGATCGGACCTCTCTTATACTCTAAAGGGCTTTGGATGTAAAACGGTAGTTCTCTCACGCCTTGATAAGGTATCGCAGCTGCAGTTGGCCTTCTTTTATTATGAAGCTTGGTCATTATTAGAGTTCTACGTCGCTCTCTATAAAGAACAAGAATGCATGTAGAACTAGCTGAAGCAGGTCCAGCACTCCTTGGTACCTTGACCAAACGAGGGTTCGATAAGAACTAGAATGTACCTGTAGGTCTACAAGCTTGCAGGAAGGACACAGGACTTTCGACCCGATCCTCTCAACAGGTAGTTCTATAACAGTTTGCAAAGCGGTCCGAGCAGATCAGCAGAGGCTGTCTCATTGGACCGAAGCTCCCGCAGCAAGCGAGTCCCATTCAATTGTCAATCAACACGGCCTCCGTCTTACCTTTTATAATTCTACCATCATGCCGCCCGTGTGCCCGACACCTGCAACCGCCTCTATCGTTTGTTCATCTATTTGCGCGATTTCTCACTTGACGGCAAGGTGACCGTTTGACAAGAATCAGGATTACTTGTTCCTGGTATTGGGGTCACTAGCGTACTCAGAAGTTGCTCGATATGGACCTATTCAGGCCGCTGTAAGAGACTAGGGTTGTAGACTAAGCGCCATTAAGCTATTACTGCTTCTGATAAGCTCATCCAGACGCAGCGGGCACAGGGATGGTAGTCATGTGTGCCAACAACATGTGCTGCGTGCTTTCTCTATGAAGGTCCAGCGATCCAGGTCATAAACGTCACCCTCACCTTTTAGTCCAAACGTAGTCCTCCTTACTGCCCACTATGCCCTTGCTACTGTCGCTACACTGGGGAAAGGCCCACCACAGTACATCCCGAACTGGAAGGGCGATAGTTCAGTTGTGCTACTGTCAGGGTTATCGGCCCGGCACAGTATGCCTTTAACCCACATGTCTGATGCAGCAGCCTCCACGAACAGTGTAATCGGGAAACCCTACGTCATTGCTGTGTCTTCAAGTGTTGCTTGAAGGAATAGCAGCCCTATCATCTACAGAGCTCATTTATCTGACTATCCTCCTCTCCGAAGCAATCGTTATAGTGAGCCCGTTTAAAGAGAAAACCCTAGATCGTCTGACCCCGAAGGAGGAGATGGTAGGGGCTTCCAATTAGCAGGGCAGCCCATAAGGCCATTCTTGCCATTTCGATAGGACGTTCTCCTCCTGATTAGGTCCATCAACTCTAAACTATAGTCGGTTTGGTTGATCGACTTCAGACCTAATAATGAAGGCTAGGGTTACAAAAGATTACCCATCATCTTGGGCTGTTGGCTACCAATGATGGAGGAGAAGTACCCATGGTGAAGACGACCACAGATCCCGTTCCTTTTCTAAAGCCTGCTACGACGCTTCATTGATCTTCGGGTGGGTCATTCGTCACCCTTTAGTATAGTTGCTGCAAAGGACATTGGCTCTGCAGCCATCCCAAGTGACGAATCGGGCTCGGAGAGGAGGTAGTTGGCGTCCGAAACGCTCGATGATGATAGTACAGGGTAATGACATCACCTGCATGGATGATGAAGGTTCTGAAGAACCGCTTTTAGGGTAGCTGGCCAACCCATCGGATCAGGGGTTGCTTCTAGCCTCTCGCATTAGCTGCTTGCAAAAGAAGGCACTATGTGGTCGTGGCTTCAATAAATCAGTGGTCCTCATCCTTGGCCGCCTGAACCGCCGCTTGTCGTTACGTTACCTCGGCCAGTAAAGCATGGTCAAGACTCCCATTAGCGCTATGGCGCCACCAACAACGTCACCAACATCAGGACGAGTGCCGTCGAAGCCCCAACCCCATAAGAGACTAAGAACAATGAAATAGCCTCCATACACGGCGTAAAGCCTGCCAAAGGAGGCTTCTTGGAGAGTCTGGACCCAGCCATAAGCAATGAGCGCTAAGGAGCCGATGAGGCCAAGGTACCGGTAGTGAGTCCCGCGCTTAGCGTTGACCCAGACGCCGTAGCCACCGCCTATCTCTAAAGCCCCAGCCAAGATAAACAGGGCAGTCTGCTTCAAAACATCTTGTGCTGTCATGACTGCTTGATGGACCTAAACTAAAGAAGATGTCAGTTCATCGCAGGTGCAATGAGACGACTAACGGTATATGATGCGGCAAGCACTTGCCCCTCAACAGCACCGGCTTGACCAGCCGCCTTCAAGTTGAAGCTGCTTATTGTGAGCTGACCACGCTGTCAAACAGACAGTGCAAGCGACCGATAATCTCCTCACCGACAGCTCAGCATCGACTAAGAAACTTCATAATAACAAGAGGAGGATGGCTTGAGGTCTTCAGAAAGGCGGTGTCGCGTGTCGGAGACATGCATTGAAAGAATTCCAATCCTTCAAAAGAAAGGATACGGCCAGCTCTATGATAACAATGTAGCGAAACATTGGGACCTTTGAGCTGAAAGTTACCTCACAAGGTGAAAGCAGAAAGCCAGAGGAAGAGACGAGGACGCCCAAAAAATATCTTCATATCGCTTGCCATCAGCTCGTCAGTCAAGCTCCTGGTGTGTCTGTCTGTTGGACGGGACGTTATTAGCCGGTCATGCAGAGGCCGATCAGTCACGCTGTGGCACCCGTAATGTCCGTGGCTTCAGGAGCAAACCTCACGGAAGCAGCAAGGGTGTGGAGCTTATAGGTGGCTCATGCTGGTCTCTATGTCTCGACCCTTCTCCAGATTCAACTCGTCTAGTTAGCTGGGACGTTCGCCACTTCTATTAGACATGGGAAGAACTCAACGTGCAGCCAAGGAACTTGGCAGCCCGAATCATCACGACTAGTCTTGGAGCGTCAACCTTAGGACTCTGCTGAGTTCCATTGTCAGAACCTAGCGAACTCAGCTCCTTCGCGTGTGGAGGACGACCTGCGGCCACAAAGAAGGAAGCAGAAGGCAACTAAAGATGGAGATCCTGTGCTCCACCTTCAACAATGTTTACAACGTACTAGAGAGTCATCGGAACCTCATCAATGGGCTGCACTTTGTCTCCGGTAGCAATCTCTCAGACTCTATTGTCTCGGCAAGGCGATCGCTGCAGCAGTTTGATGTGGAGGAGGAGCTGACGATGGAGATGGCCTCAGAGGGCAAAGGGGTAAGCTGCAGCTACTACTTACAGAGCGAGGAGGATGACGATAGTGATCTGTCTCCGTCTTCCACATGCTCTGAAGGCGCTAAGAGCAGCGGCATAGCGGTGGATGACGAGATGAGAACTCAAGTCGCGATGAACTTGGATATGTATAGGGAGATTACATCTGAGTACGAGAAAGAGCTGGCCAAACTTGTCAGAAGAATCAGCAGTGATGCAGACGAGATAGGGTTGTCCAACGACTCAGAATGGTGTCAGGCAGTGGCAAGAGCAGCCCTCACAGAGAACATTGACAGTCAGGAGGGAGCGAGAACTGCTAGAGAGATGGAAGAAGAGATGAAGGAGGAGGTTTGGCGCTTTAGAAGGGCGCGGCCGGGTACCGCGGCACTCGCACTCTCTCATGTTGTTAGACTCATCCGCCTCCTTCGTTGCCATCGCAGCGTTCTTCAGAAAGAGCTAATATCAGTGCGCACCCAGAAGTGGAGAATTGAGGACGTTATGACTGCAGAAGAAGGCAAAGGCCTAAAAAAAAAACTATTTATCCGAAAGACTAAGAAAAGAGAGCGAAAGAAGGCTGTAGAAGAGAGGTTGCAGCTACTGAGGAGGCTGGAGAAGACTGACGAGATCCTTACGTCCATGGAGAAGGAGACCGACCAACAGCTGCTCTGCACATATAACGCTATCTACGAGCACATCCAACTGCTCAAGAGGCTAGGAAAGGGCTCTTCGTTTGACCTCTCCCTCTTGGGCATCAAAGAGAGCACTCCCACACGGTTGGAACTACTGGAAGAGGAACAGCCCATCACGGACCGCGTGACGTTCAAAAGCCAGCCGCTGCGGCCGGTGAAGATTATCGTACACTCGCCAGATATCCAACCAATTCCCTTGCAGCCTCCCAGTTGCACACGTTAAGAACGATGTCCCACCTACCCCTTTTCCGAAAACATATATCTCTTCCTTGTGGCCTCTTCCACTATTACTTCTAGATCATGCCGGGAGTCTCCAGAACGGCAAGAACTCTTCCTTTCTCTATTATATCAGGAGCCTCTTTGTCAGGGAACGACGGTTGCTCTCATTTCCCTCCTTGGATGCAAGGGTCTGGCCTTTGACGGAGCCCCGTAAGTATCCTATTTTATAAAAGCTAGTAATACATCAACCAGATTATTCAGTGAACAGCCTTAAGGACTGAAACACACTGGAAGCCGGAAGAGACTGGAGCAGTGTGATATCACTGCCGCATGGCTGCGCGGTCCCTTCCTACATCCTAGCCTTCCTCGGAAAGAGGAAGGTGATAAATAGATAAGCGCCCATCTACACGGCCCTGTATGTTGTCTAAGACATGCAGGCTATTCATTCACATGAAGTATGAGAGAATAGCGGGTTTGCGTGAACCTCCTTCCCCATACATCTCATTCCATTTCCTGATCTCCTGCATGCTGAAGGAGTCTTCAGACATACTGGCGCTCACTTCTTTCTTTGCAATCTCAAAATCTTTTATGGTAATCGGTCGCAGCTGATGGCCTTCTACGAGGTAGACGGGAGAGCATGGAGAAGCAGAGCTAGGTTAGACAGGATAAGGACAAGGAAGAGAGATACATCTGACCGACCAGCTGCGACTGTGCTTCTTCCGTCAGCAGTAGGTGACAGTCCTACTCCTCCTTTTTCCGAGGACCCACCAGCAGCGCTTGGGCCCTCACGTTCCTGCCAGAAGAGACGATAATCCGGCTTAGAGGCCATCCAGAATAGGTAGCAAGATGAGAGAAGCAAGATGTAGACATCGTGACACGAAATCTCTTATACCTTTCTTAGTAATTCTCGGATCGGTTGATAGGCGGCAGCGATGCAGAGGTTCTTGAGGTCACTGCCTGAGTACCCGCCAGTGAAGTCGTCGGCAGCCAGGTGGGTGAAGGAGAAGCCTTTATTCAGGTCCTCTTTCTTCAAGATCACACGGAGTATCTTCTCTCTTTGTTCGCTATTTGGCAAGTCCACCTTATGGGAAAGGACGATATTGAAAAAGAGGTTATTGGTGGGCGTGACTGGGGCAGAGACGGCGAGAGTAGCAACGTAGAGGACGTAGGATTCGTTCTCTCTGACAGTTAGAAGGACAGAGTAACAATGACCTTACCATGATGCGTCGGGGAAACCGCCGCAGTACGGCGTCATCAAGGTCGAAGGGTCGATTGGTGGCTGCAAGTACTATGAGACCAGGAGATAGGACAGAGAGCGTGGAAAGTGGTGTTAGAATGGGGCTATCCTCTTCAGAACTTTTACTAGCCCCGTATTGGCAGTCCCACCTAATACTCTCTCGTTGGCCTTAGTTCTCAGACCGTCCCAGTTGCTCATGAACTCGTTTTTCATTTTTCTCATTGCCTCGTGTTCGCCCTATACGTGCAGAAGTTGAAGTGAGATGAACAGTAAATGGTAAGAACTAGGTCTGTGCCCACGGCAGCCTGGATCGTCAAAGGGATAAGACTCCATCACCTGCTTTTCTCTCTTGCCCAATAGGCTGTCCACCTCGTCGATGAAGATCACTGCAGGAGCTATTTTCGATGCCAACGAGAAGACGGCCTTTACAAACTTCTCTCCCTCTCCAAACCACTTTGACGCAATATTGGACATTGTTATGGAGATAAAATGAGCCCCAGCTTCACCAGCTACAGCCTTCAATAGAGCGAGGAAAGGGGAAGAGCCAGTCAGCTGCAGCTACCATATCAGAGTAGATAATTAGGGTGTAAGGACAGAGCATCAATAGCTTTTGCCGTACAAGGACAGC
Source organism: Hyphochytrium catenoides (assembly GCA_900088475.1). Classification (NCBI taxonomy): domain Eukaryota; class Hyphochytriomycetes; order Hyphochytriales; family Hyphochytriaceae; genus Hyphochytrium; species Hyphochytrium catenoides. The sequence goes on from FLMG01003947.1 coordinate 62,015, forward strand.
GGACAGTCCCGGGCTCTAACGTTCTACCTTGGCAAGCATAGTTTTTCCTGTTCCTGGAGGTCCGAAGAGCAAAATTCCCTTAACAGGGGCAGTAAGCTGGCCCTTTCGGAAAAGTTCCGGCCGTTGAAGCGGAAGTAACACTAGCTCCTGATGATGAGAGGTCGTGCCAGAGTCATTGATCAGTGCCATGCTCAGGACAGTTAGAAGCCACATCGAGCGGTCAGACTTACATGCAGAGTCGATTTGACTGTTTCCAAAGCGCCAACATCCTCAAAACGGACCGTGATCTCGTCCTTTGGGATCACTGCCTCCTGCAGCAAGCGCTTCTCAAACTCTCCGTCCGTTACTATATCCTTCAGACTCTCATCCACGAGGGAGGCTGCACAAGGAGGAAGAGCACTGTTCAGTCTTGAAGGGCCCCTAGTATAGCGCTTAAGGTAGTACAGCGGAGATAGACAAAGGGATAGTCTTCGCAAGGACTCATAATTTACCTTGAGCCCGAAGAGAGTTATGCAGCAGGATGGCAGACGCGAGAGAGGAGGGAGAAAGAACCAAACGATCATCCTTTAGGACTAGGTCTTCTTGCTTAGTTGTCCTCAGCTGGTGACTGACAGCCAGGCTAACAATCTTCATCATCTCTTCCTTCGTGAATACGCAGTCCCTTAGTTGTGCCTCAGGGAGCGACGATACATCTAATCTACTTTGTGCACAAATCTGCTTGATGACAGATATATTCTTTCTGCACCGCAACTTCTCCACGTCTCTTGCTATTGCCTCTTTCCAGTCATCCAGGTCTTTCCCGCCTCGAGGTGGGTGGACCTCGATGGATGTAGGAAATAACGAGGAGATGAACTTATTAACAGTCGTCGATGGTCTTGACCGTTCCTCCGGGCGATGGATAGCTTCAAAGAGAGGTGGGAGATCTAAAAGAGAGGTTGCTCCGCTAGAGGAGATAGGCACAGGGTTAGGCAAGAGTAGTAGGTGTAACCTTTACGAAGAGCAAGAATTGACGCAAGCATTGAGCTAAGAGACACAAGCAAGGACTGCACGGGCATAGCTTAAAGCAGCCAGTAGCACAAGGTGAACGATTCACAGAAGAGAGAAAAGGAATGCTATAGACACCCATAGGAAGTAAATGGGAACTGAGCGGCGTCAGAGATGATATTACACTTACGAGGGCTTGGCGAAGACTATCCCTGGAGGCCCAGCGAGTACCTTTTCCCTTCGTAGATCAGCGTGTGCTATCGGCTGGTGCACACAGCCCGCGATAATGACGAGTGGAACTTCTACCGGTAATGAAGAAAGCTGCCGTTTGATGCTAAAGTAGAGGTCAACGTTGGATATCAGGGCGCTCTCCGCTTCTCGGACAAATATAACGCAAGGCCTGTACTGCACTTGGCTACCCCTCTCAACCTTCTTCCCTTTTTGCTGCCCTCTCCGCGGGCTTTTGGCGGCCTTAGAGGAAGAAGGCCCAAGAGACGGCCTTTCCATCCCAGACTCTCCTGCTCGCGGCCGTTTACTATCTGAATCTAAAGAAACGTCCTTCTTTTCGTTCTCTTGCCGCTGGTCTTCACTTTCCATGGGCAGACTTTCCACTCCCAGAGCTACTTTCAACAAACTCTCGAGAAAGAGGGTCTCTTTGGAAACTGAGAGCAAAGAGAGACTTTCTCCCCCTAACTCGCTCGACTTAACGAAGAAGCCGTTCTTGGTTGAACAGAGTCCCCCAAGATCATGGCCACCCGGCAAAGAAATGTCAAACTCCACTCCTACTTTGGCAGGGTTCTCAGGAAAGACCAGGACCACCGTTCCCTTTGCGCCCACCGACGGCCCACGGAGAGGCTCAAAACTCCTCGATGATATAACCCTGAGGCGGCCAGCTGCAGACGGACATCCATCCCTCCCGTTACCCGCTCTCCCTTGCAACAGAGACGGCCCTAGGCCCTTTTCGCCTCCGGCGGATCGACCACGAGAGGAGCCCAGGAAAACTACCCGATCTCCAACCTTAAAGGACGCTGGAGAGGAAATAGAGGTGAAAGTGAGGGCTGAGCGATAGAGAGCAGGCACGGTGGGCTTGGAAGAGGGAAAGCACCGAAAACCCGGGAAACAGGGATAAGAGATTTACGCGAGACAATCAACTGGCGAGACAACTTAGGCGAGACACCTTGGAGGAAGGGCCCCACGAGGAAGTCGACTTACATGCTGAACATCCTGCAGCACTACCTCCTGTCTGGACATTCCACCCGTCAGAAACCTTCTCTTTACCTAAGCCATCTGTGCTATTGGTTCGCCCAGTTATTTCCCCTAAGGATCGCTGCATACAAGTTACAGTTTGCTGGCTTAATCCGCTTGTATGTGGCCTAGAAAGGTACCTTTCTTGTGCCAAGGATTCCCCTTGGAGGTTTGGAATTAGCCTCTTGTCGTCTTTCCCCTTGGGTAACTGCTGGTTTCACACTCCGCTGAGCACCTGCCGGCGTCGCGACGTCATCGGCCCTAATCTCTTCTAGGTGCAGTTCTGGATCAAAGCATATAAGGTGAACGCCTAACTCTTTGCAGAGAGCTTTCACCAGAAAGTCTTGATAGAGCTCTGTTCCAGCTGGGCCTAAGGTATGACGCAGTGGAGTAATGTCTCTATCAGTGACCGGTAGATGCCTTTGTGGCTGTATGTGTTAGCGATCTATCTAGAATAAACGAATGAAACTACAGTGCACTGCGAAGAAGGCAAAGCTGGGCCCGTTTTGATACCAGCAAAAGCTGACCGAGAGCCACACCTCTAAGAGTAGGGATGCAAGGTCAATGGACAGCATTAGACGAGGTTACCTAGTAGAAGGATGCACCGATTCAGAGATCTGAGTGTCTGGGTGTACTTCAAGAAGTCCGGCGCCTTTAGAAAAGGGAACGTGGAGCCAATCAGGAGCTCCTTGGTCTCTTTGGGCAGGTAGTACGGGAATTTGTCGAAACTTGTCTGTGCAAAAGATAGCAATCGTCAGAGACATATGAAGGTGACAGGCAATTGATGTGAGTTCTGCGTGCTAGTAGACGAGTTAACGCAACGATTCGCAATGCACGCTGCATATGAACGCTAATCACAAAGTAACTATAAGAGGTTAATAGACCAGAAAGTAAGGATAAGAGGTTAGAAGACTGGGATACCCACTTCAAGGTCCTCTGGACTAATCAACAGCTTTTCAAACATGCTCTGAAATTTTGCGCTCATCTCAGCGACCACTGTAGATGCAGAGGTGGCTGCATCAGGATTTGACGTCGGAGGTGGGTCTACTCTTGGAGTCAAAACCACGGCAGCCACTGGCTCTGGGGTAGACTTTCCTGACCCTCTGCTGTCTGTATCTTTTCGCTTTCGCTCGCCATCAGCAGGGGAGCGGGACGCTGTAGACACCCGAGGACTAGCCCTTGAGGTCGAACCGCTTGATAGTCTGGCCCTCTTCCTAGGTGGTGAGGCCTCCGCCAGCTCAACCCTAGGTGCATCTTGTCCATCCTCCTCTTGCACTTTGCGGGCAGTAGGGCCCTCCAATGGTTCAGAATCTCTAGAAGCTTCCTTGCTCCTTTCTGCTTGTACTATATTACCCTTAGTCTTCTCAATCACCGCAGTAGTGGAGCTAGGTCCTAACTGTTGAGGAGCTAACGTATTCCTGGTCGTGGGAGTAGCGTATGAAGAAGGCATCTTTGCTATATCCTCCACCTCTATTCCCCCCACGGCCTCCATGGGGCTGTCATCTGCTTTCTCAGAAGAAAACATAGGAACTTCTCGTGCAAAATCTCGCTCCTCTATTTGAGCATCTCGAGCAATCTGCTGGTAAACGAAAGAAATGCCCTTGAATCCGCTAAATGCGACTTGGTCACCGCTACACAAAGCAACTCTCTGACCCTAGAAGAGATACGTAAGGTGGGATAAAGGGCTTGTAGAGCGATAGGGCATCAGGATTTAGGACTATGTAAGAGAAGAGGACGTTGAACCTAGGGCCAGCGCCTAAGCGAAGAACCTGATCCTATCTTCTTACCTTACGCACGGTCTGGCCGTTCAAGGATAGGCTCGAACTACTTGTACAGCTTTCTAGCAGCGGGCTGCCACCATTATAGTGGACTCTACATACCAAGCCACTAAGATTGGGATCATTCAACTGCAGGTTACATCGCGAACTTCTTCCTATAGTGAATGTAGAGCCCACCAACTGGGCATGCGGTTGATCTTCATACTCGGAGATCAAGTTGCCCCAGCTGACGTGACAGAACCTGGTGTTAGCTCTTTGCCGAAGCCGTCTTGTCCTTTGGAAAAATAGTGGACATAACCACCGTAAACGCAAAACGAAGAGGTATGGTCCATCTTCTCGTGGGACACACATGCAGAAGCCCATTGAAGAGCCGAGCCGAGAGACGTAAATAGAACTTACACAGAGGGGCTGATGCTCACTCTCGGCACCGACGCGGTGTGGGGCTTAGTATGCGCCAGGATGGCAGTCAGAACGGATCTGATCTGGGACATCGACTCCTTAAAGTCTATAAGCCACGCACGCCGAAAAGCAAGTAAAAGGAGAACGTTATAAAGGAGAAAGGTACCTAACGGCCCGAAAGGAAAGCGAAGTGGTACTATTCCCTGTAAAGCAGGTATCAGGATGTACATATAGACTGCTCGTGAGCATACTGTGCGCAGAGTCAAAGGGCAAGAAGGGTTGTATGCGCAGAGGGCGCTAAATTGCAGGTGTCTGTAGCTGACAGCAAGAACGACGCAGAAGGGGGAACACAGAAGGCACGGCGGACAAGGTTCGAACCTGAGAACTCCACCTCGCGAACAGAACCTGCCTCTGGAGGCTCCAAAGGATTGCGAAGACTAACGGCCCTAGAGCCCGTTGCGGTCCCCTCATCGCGGTCTCCCGTAGCTATTGTGGCTACGACAGCGCCAACACCGGATATGTGGCAAGATGGTACGGTTAAGCACTCCGTGGTCGTAGCCTACCAGGAAAGCAAGCCTTACCTTCGCCATTTTGGTCACTTCCTGTCATCAAAGGGCGCTTCCGTGGCCCCAAAGCTGGAGCTCTGCGTTGCCGAAGGTCCTCAAATGATCCCTTTGAGGAAGTCGCCGCTGCAGGAGTACGAGGATTCTGCAAAGCATCAAGAAGGCAAGAGAAGGAGGGGACGCGGAGAGTATGCAACGAAACGGGAGCAATGCACCCTCAGCACTAATCCATCTAACAAATGTGCGGCGCGATAACTAACATTGTTCGCTGCTAGGCTGGCGTGGGGCCCAACATCCAATGGCTGATGATCATCTCTACCGCGCGATCGCGGAGACTTGCGGCGGGATATGCTTGGTGTTTTGTCCTGGGTTGGAGGCGCCTTGGACTCATCTAAGCGGTAGCACAAGAGTCGGATACCTAGAGGTAAAGATCAATGCGAAAGGTAACGCTACCTGCGGCTTCCTTTATGGCTTGAGATCTTGTGACGCGCTTGGATCCGCTGGGTGGAGAAGAAGAATTGCGTCGTCTTGTCATTTTAACCTAACACTGGACCCCCAGCGACTTCAATATAGCCTCGCTGCAATGCCGTAGATGTCAGAACTTTGCGAGGAGAGGTCCCCTTGGGTTGTTATGTGTCGCAGTTTGACAGACACAAGTAGAGAGAGAGGAAAATCTTCGCTGCAGCGCACAACGGCACAAGCGGCAGAGAGACGACGACCTTCCGTCTCCACAGAAGAGCCTGGTATCCACATCCACTCTTGCATCCTCAAGAAGCTTCAGAAATGTCCAGAGATCTGACGGATGTCCAGACGAACGATTTCTCTTCTGGTCCCGCAACAACTCCTCAACAGGAACTGTCACAGGGCGGAACATTCATTGTTACGTCGTACACAGGAGATTCTGTTCAAGGTGGTTAAGGATTAGGGTTAGTAGTGGTTCTTTCACGCGGAAAGGGAGCTATGGCGGTTAAGAATTAGCATTTACGAAACCTATACCATTATTTGGCGATTGACAGATATAAAATCATTTTAATATATAAGGCCTGCAAAGGATAATGAATAAAGTACCCTTCTGATTTCAAGGAATGTGGCATAGGATTAGGGTGTTAGGCGCAGTTGGGTGGTAAAAAGATTGAAATCTGTTGCTCCTCCAAAAGCTTCAGAATGCGCATCTTCATCACCGCATGAACGAGCTCAGATCAGAGCTTCAAATCTGCCCAGCATTCTGTACCTCCCACAGTCAGAATAGCCTTTTGTGAGGTGTAATATCCCGGGCCGTAGAGCAGGGCGATTGAGGCAACTTCAAGGTTCGGCAGCTGCAGTCAGCAAGCGCCATGGAAAAAATAGATACAGAAGATGTCACCGATCTGCGGTTTGGTGAAGGTAAGAACGGGAGAGAGCTCTTTCTAGCCATTGTAGCTGCCTGGTGACTTTCTGTCGGAGAAGCTAACTTTCCTCATTTGACCCTGTGGCTTGGTTCCTTTAGACTTCAAGAACCCCAAATGCTTGTCTAATGCAGAAGTTGCTGTCATCCTGGAGAAGCTGAAGACTGAGTATGAGAACCAGGAGAAAGAGCTCACCCCGTAAGAACGCCCCTCAACTCTACTATAAATGATCTACTTGCAAGTCAGGCCGCAATTCTGTTCTTTGCAGGGTGTTCCAGAAGACATATGCCTATGTTCAGCGGTTTAGTGGCATTCGCGACCCGATCGCCAATCAAGCAGCAGTTACAGAGCTCAGAGAGTAAGGCTGCACTGTAGATACGCTCGTTTGCCTTATTATTCACCGCAACTTTGAATGCTGAAAATCAACAGGGCCTTGGCAACGCTAGCGTTTGAACGGGAGACGCCTGATGGACAGGTTGTCACTCTTCGGCTGCACGAGTACGAGACGGCAGCGTTGTCCAATCTAAACCCTGAAGAGGTAGAAGAGGCGATTGCCCTCATTCCAAGCTTGCAGACGAAGTTCAGAGAGGATGAGATTGACGAGATCCTACGAGTCGTCAGCAGGACAACTGCGCGCATGTTCTCATGACAGCTCCCGCCACAGTGACTTGCATCATCCTTTGCAGCTGCTTGTCCTGTTCGGTGCACCCGGTGGTGTGCCTCTTTGTAGCCTCGGCCAAGCGATACTGCTACGCCTGTCTTCCTTCCTCTCAGCCATGGGCAGTGTGGGATGGCTGAAGCTTTTATATATTACATTTAGAAGTAGCTGACTCCTCAGTGGGGAACAACATTCTAGGCTAGGCACAGTCTGCGAACCGCAATATTTGCGCGGACTTCCCTCTGCCCGTCATCCGCCTTCCTTCTTTCGTTCCTTAGAAACCAGCCATTAGATGCTCTACATCTGACCCGGACTCCCTCAGACCCGTAAACCACATAAAGACTGCCTTTAACTCCATGGGAGTGATTGATGCAACCTCTTCCGCATGCGGCTGGGAATACTTCTCGCGCACAGCCTACATCGAAACAGTCAGATCGAAGATGAGAGGAGCTAGGAAGATGCCAGGACGAAAGTTAGCCACTTCATTATAATGAAACAGATGTCAATGGATGATAGACTAATTGCGGGAACTAGGGAGGAGTGCACGATGCCCTTACCTTGAGCTGCTCTTGCTGACTTGTCTTATGTGTGCGCACAACCTCAAGAACAAGGAGCTCAAGTTCTTGTGCACTCTTTCCAACCACGTCATATAATGGTCGCGTCTGTCTCACAGCGAGTTAGTCTCTGCATACTACTTACTCCCGTTTAACCGTGCTTTCACCTTCCTTCTACCCTCCGCATATCCATTCCTTTCTTCCATAGATACATGGCTCACTCATCTACCGAAATCTTATCCTGTCTTGCCAGCCACCACTTGCATCGTTTCGCCCTCCGAGTTGGTAGTTCATTGCACGTACCCATGGTGAAGAATGCTTTAAGGTCAGCCTTGCCGCCAGGAAGCAGGCACCTGCCACTCGTGATGGATAGAACTGAAGGAATCTATAGTCTACGAGGGTGAGCTCTGCTAGATACGACGTAAAAAGTATTTCCCTTTTGCTAGACTCTCCCGCTCGAAATAGGCGAGTAAGCCACTTGTACGCTGTTGTGACCGTGAGGCGGAAGTCGATATGCTGCACTATCTTTCCTTCCATGCAAAGTATCTGACAGAGGCGGGGGTAAGAGAACCTTGGGTTTTCTAAAGGAGGTTATTCGACGAGTTGTCTAGATCTAGGAAGAATAAAGGCCGCGAAGAAACACCTCAAATAAGATACTGTCCTCTCGGCAACAGCCAGAGGCCGGCAAGATGGAATACCAAGTTGTATAGATTGAACAACAATGACCGTTTGCAAGCAGGAAGGGCCAAGAGTAAGGGAAGGGAACAAGCACAGAGAGAATTGCAGCTTTGAGAGTGGGAAGAGAGTAGGAGAGCGCAGCACGGTAGAAGAGTCCTCGAGAAACTCTTACCTCCTCTCTTGTGTAGGTATCATCAGATATGTACACGAACTCATCTACTCCCGGAGAGTAGATCTCCTCATACTTACTGGCCACCAGCATTGCCGCACACCCCAAGAGCTGCAGCTTCTGCCGGGACACTGCGAATTTGCTAAGACAGCGATCCACTATGTTGACCTGGGTAATAGTCAGCACGAAAGCAAGATCTATCAGCGAGCTAGACAAAGAATGAGCCTTCAGCATGCTAGAGAAAGTATGACCTGGAGATACTGGAGCCGGGCAGCACAAACAGAAAAGAATAGGGGCGAAGTATTCATGGGAGTCAAGTGGGGAATGCTATGAGTTGGAGGGAGACATAATGGGATCTAGTGGAGGAGAATGCTATGCAGTTTGTACCGAGAGAAAGAGTGTTTCCTGTGTGAGCTTGTACTCTTCAGCGACGTCCACCAACCAGTCCACCAGCATTGACCGCATAGATGCTGTTATGTCCTTCTGCAGTTTCCCCCGCCCTATGTAGTCACAGGAGGGCATGTCCATGACCTGCATACAGTTGTGTTCAACGGAGAATCAGAGACAGAGACTAGGCACAGAGACAGACAGTAAAGACAAACAGGAGAAGAAGCCGAAGTCTACTAGACGTCAAGTGAGGGGTGCACTGCGGCTAATCCAGTGATAACCAGTGGTGAGTGAAGGCACGAAGGAAGCAAGGAGAAAGCAGCTGGCGACGAACAAAGATAATCGGACGAGAGCGAGCGAGAACGGCCACGACAGCCAAAATCTCACCTCATTGTCTTTCATGTACTGGATCGAACTGCTCATATAGGGCTCATAGCCCACCAGAGGAGCCAGAAAGTTGAGCCTCCCTTCCAACGCGGGCTTTTTCCTCTTGTCATGCTTACCTCCTTGCCCTTGCCTGGACTGAGGAGTCTTCGGCATAGGGACAGGGCTTTCATCAGGAACCTCATCGTCGTCTTCGACATCCTCATCGCACCCTATGTCTCCTAAGATGAAATCCAGTTCTTCGTCAAATAGTCTTTCTCTCTCTCTTCTCGCTTCTTCATCATCGGCTGGCTCTTCTTGAGGTTGTGGTTCACCCTCTTGAGGAGGTGCCTTCTGCTGCTCTTCCTTAACACTCTCCGCGTCGCCACAGGTACCTCCACTTTCCTCCTTTTTGGGTCTAGCCTTCTTTTTCCCTCTCTTCTCAGTTGAGGCCTCGTTGGTGTCAGTCCTCAAGTGGCCCCTATTCTTGTGCTTTGTCTCTTTTACCGGCTTGCATATTCCAATCGCTTGGGTGTTCCTCGTGTCCTGATTCTCATCATTGGCTGCACCAAGGGATAAGGTCAGCAAGGCACCGAAAGGCTGAAAGAGGGAAGGGCATATGGGACTGGCTGGGGAAGAGTCATTGGACATTCAAGTAGGTGAGCCGGTAGAGGAGGAACAGAGGACTAGGGCACACTAGGAATAGCTGAAATGCACAGAAGTGAGATCACCTAAAGGGAGCTCTTCCTTCAAAGGAGGGTGCCCTTCGTTACTGGATGCAGCAGCAGCAGCCTTTTGTTTCTTTTTGCTTCTGGTTGGCTTGTGGTTGCCTTTGAGACCTGGGTCTTCGTAAATCTGAAAAGAGAGCTCCGAGCTCCTC
>FLMG01003947.1:72120-144390 GCA_900088475.1 Hyphochytrium catenoides
TTGGTCCTTAGAGCTTATAATATAGCGGTAAGTCCAAGCTGACCAGAAGAAGAGGAGAGGTGAAGACGACAATGGTACCGCTTATCATAATCAAAGACCAGATGGCAGACCTAGAGGGACTTACTGTGGCCGCTGGGACTACGCTTTGCTTTTCCCTAGAGGGGTTTGGTGCCTGATTGGTCAGGTCTTGGAGAGCGCCACGCTTCGAGCTCTCCGCTGGTCGTGCCCGTTTTTTGGTGACGGCCTCCGCCTCCTGCACGGCCCTCTTCCTCTCTGCAGGAGCGGCTGTCGTACGCTTTGTGGACACAGCCATACTATCTGCAGAGGAGGAAATTAAATAGGAGCGGAGCAATGTCTGTAAATAGATCGCAAAGTGCCAACATACAGCTCAGGACGATTGAGAATGTGCTGATAGGAGCATATACATATATGGGACGGAAGTAGCCAGAGGGAAGCTGAGACAACGTTTATGGAGTGGTAAGCAACGGTAAAGACGACAGTGGAGAAAAATCATACCCTTATACACAATCTTCTGAGAAAGCCGGTCCCGGAGGGTTCAGAAGCTGCCGTCGAACATCGCTTTTGGAGTCTCCCCAATAATACTCGAGCGTCAACGGATGATAGGGGCCACGGCTGGGATGAGATGAGAGAGACCCTCGGTTTCACACGGCACGTAGATGGCTCTTAGGGATGGAAACCCCAGTAGGCTGGGGGGAAATAAAATGCGAACAGAGAAATACGCAGATAATGCTGATTTTTGTGCACCCAGACGACTGCTTACAGAGGAGAGGAGCCAGAATGACCGGTAGGAGAGACGAACGGTGGAGCGGGAGATGCTAAGACGGGAAGCAAGAATGGAATAGAGAGTAGGAAGTAAAAAGACGGGCGAAGGCAGAGGGAGGAAGGTGATGAGCGCTGAAGATAACCAAGATGATAGAGAAGAGAGACCACGCGAGAAACAGAGAGAGTTCACTGGAAAGACTCGACCAGACAGAGCCAAGAGAACACGAAGAGAGAACAAAGAAGGGAAGGCGGGTAGATACGAATGATAGAACAGAGAGCAGACAAAGAGACTGAAGGAAGGGGAAGGGAAAGGGAAGGACAGGCAGCCAAGGCGCGAGGCAATGATCCTGGGCCTTGAGCGCCAATTCAAACAACAGATCCGCCGCCCGCCGCCGCTGCTGTCGAGGAGGAGACTCCACCCCCAAAGCAGCCCTTCCTTCCCTTTCCCTTCGCTTCTCATGAAACATTTCCAAGGAAATCTACTTCGTTTTCCTTCATTCAAATTTGTCTCTGTTGGGTTCGAGTTATCAGCTACTGATAACCGTAATTTTACGATACCGTTTCGTCCCATGAACGGACATGATTTTCACCCTCTCGTCATAATAATGGAAGAATATGGAAGGTAACGAGAGAGAGAGAGAGAGAGAGAGAGAGAGAGAGAGAGAGAGAAGGAGAGCACACAGCAGACGCATGAAAGAGAACGAGGAGAGAAAGAAAGAGAGAGAAAGAGAAAGAGACTGTAAGAGAGAGAGAAAACGCGAAAGAGCAGTGACACACGGAGAGCGAGAATACGAGAACGAGAGACAAAGGAAAGAGAAAGAGAGAAGAACGAGAGACAGAGCGAATGCCGGAGGGGACATAGAGCGGAAGAGAGTGAGAGAGAGAGAGGGGAAAACGAGGGAGACCAGTGTCCCAATAGGTAGGACGGAGCAAAGCACAGCTCCGCACGGAGGAGGAAATTTCATTCTCTTCTTCTTCAACTAGAGACGCTCATCCCTCACCCTGTCCCACACCCTGGCCCTCTCAGTCTTCCCCTTGATCCGACCCAGGGCGGGACTAGTTCTTTGCTCCTTTCCTGTCCTCTAGTTCTGCTCTTTGCGAGCTTCCTTTCTTGTCCTTGGTGGTACCTGCTGTTCGCAGGGCTAGCACTGTCCCCTCCTCCTGGAATAGCCTCATGCTCTCCACATCTTTGCCAAGCGCTACCAGCTGGAAGTAAGCATTGGTCGGCTGGTTGTGGATACCTCCGACTCCATCATCAGGGCTAGCTAAAGGCAAAGCAGCCATGGCATGGCTACGGAGACACAGCCTTCTTGTTCTTCTCGTGTGGGCAGTTCTTGCTGCTCTAAAGCTGAACGCGGCTGAAGCCAAATGCGAGAACTATTGCTCTCTCAACGGCAGATGCAATCAGTTCAATGCGTGCGAGTGCTATGAAGGCTATGCAGGCGGAGACTGTTCAATACGTGAGCACACATACTGCTTCCCCTTAGTTACTTTCGCTTAGGCTTCTTGGATGTTGACTGCCCCTTCTCTAGAGTCGAGACACTTCCAGAAATGTCATCTAGGAGATACCGTCTGTTCCCTCCTCTGCCGGCAAAGGCTTCTACTCCTTCTAACAGTTTCCCATCGTTCATCTTTTAGAACTTTGTGTCCATGCTCTCGAGCTCTCTTGCGTCTCTATGTTTTGCTTTAGAAAGGGAATCACAATCTGGGCCCACTGCTTTGCAAATTCATGCTCGTCTCCTCCTCCTCAAACACTAGGCGAGTCTTTCCTTCACCTTGCTCCACTCTCTCCTTGCTCATTCTTTCCCACAGAGCTATGCCCGAAGGGTCCGTCATGGGCAGTCCCTGTCAGTCTGGATGATCTAGCCCATGTGGAACAGGTGCAATGCTCAGGAAGAGGAAATTGTGTGGCTGGCGTCTGTCAGTGCCAGCCCGGCTTCGAAGGTCACAATTGCGGTCGCTGTAAGTTCCTCCTCTAGGTCGCGCGTCCCTACGGTCCCAAAGATGAGAGAGCCAGTGTCTTGGCTCGGACGTCTGCAGCTGCTTTCAGTACCTGTCTCTGTCTCTCTTGATGCCTCTCTTCCTTCAATTATCTTTGTCTCTGTCATCACAATTACCTTGATCTCTCTCTCTCGATCTGCGTCCTGGCTCTTCTCTCCTCTCATATCAAGAGCGCTCTTCGATGTAACTCCTTTCCCTCTTCCCGCAGTCTGATTCGTCTCTCACTTCCGTCTTTCCGATTGTCAGTGGCTTGTAATTGCAATGGACATGGAAAGTGCCTGACTCTCAAGCAACTAACTCGTCTCTCACCGTTGGAGCTTCATCGAGCCACCACTGGGCCTCCTAGAACCTACGATCTGTGGGACGCGGACATGGTTCAGGGCTGTCTTTGTGACGCAGGCTTCACGGGGCCTGACTGCAGCCAAAGTAAGGAAAACCCTAGACACATAAGGTGACGGAGGCTGGTGTAGGTCGAACATCGTGGATTGATATCACTGGCCTTGTAGGGCTAAGGGTAAGGTGATTGCTACCACCACGTCCTAAGGTTGGAGGGCCGAGGCAAGGCGCGATGGTTAAGATATGCTTCAATATAGCGTTCACGTCCGGGTACAGCCTCGGCAATGCGCCCGGGACAATGGCCATTTTCTATAGGTTTATCTGTAGATAGCCAAGGTCACTGTGAGGCAGCAGCGTGACGGACGACTATGAAGAGGGTTATCTTTTCGGGCAAGAAGGCTGAACAAAGTATTCTTCTCCTTCACAGAGGAATGTCCGAAAGGCGATGATCCCATGACCGACGGGCAGAGCAGTGAGGTCCAGCTCATCCATTGTGTGGCTTCTGGCGGCTCTCTGGCACTGTCTTTCAAGGGAGAGACCACCCCTCACCTGCCTTCCTCGATCACAGCTAAGGACCTTGAGGCAGCGCTTAATGTGAGCAACCGCCGTCGCCCGAGAGAGAGAGAGAGAGAGAGAGAAAGAGAGAGCAAGAGACACGGAGCTGCTCCAAACAGCACTTATCTCTCTGGTCCTACTCTCTCTCTCTCTCAATCTTTTTGCTCGCTCTGTCTCTCTTTTTATTCCAAAATGGTTCGTGGGAGTGACATACATTCCCTTGGCCCTTTCCCTATCTACTCTTTGTCCATATGTTCAGGCTTTGTCTAGTGTAAGGAACATCAAGGTGACCTACTCAGATAGTCGAGTGGGGACACTGCCCCTCTGCACCGCTGCCGGAACTAATGTCGCCTCCGTCACCTTTGTGAACCAGTCAAGGTGTCTCCTCTCTGCCTCTCCTTTCATCTCTTTCTCCCTTTCTCCCTCAGTCTCTTCGGTCTTTCTCACCACCTTTTTCTCTCTCTTCTGCAATCAACCCATGACTCGCTTCCCTCTCGTGTTTCTCTTCATTATCCTGCTAATGTTTTCTTCCCCTCGTCCTAGCCATTCAGCCGTGTTTACTGCAGCGTCCTCTCTCTCCTGTACCTCCTTCTTGCTCACCGCGGAATACCTCGCTGTGCTTCGCTACCATGCAGCCAGCCGCTTCTTCAAGCTTATACCACCGCTTCCCTGCGCCTTCAACCGTCTGGAGCGCAAGGAAGGGTGCGTGTGGCCGGTACCGGAGAGGCCATTAACGGCGTTCAGTCCGCCAAAGGTTCCAGAGAGCACGCAGTCTGCGCAGGAAGAGGCCTTTGTGACAGGTGAGAACAAATGGTGTCCCAGACCGGGCGGCATGGTCTTTTGAATCATCTCACTCTCCTTCTTCTCTCTCAAGCTGTTTCAAGGTGCAGTTGATCTCTGAATATGCCACTTTTTCCTCCTCTCTCCCTGTGCCTCACACTTTCTGTCGCCATGTGACCTACGTTGACATCCTGCCCGCGGGGATTGAGGGACCGTGAGTCAAATCTGCTGCTAGTCCCGTTATCCTTGCCCTTTTCGGTCCCTCTTGCTTCTTGCTCTGTGCTCTCATAACTCACCCTACCTCGCGATCACCCTGCTTCTGCCTGACGTTACATCCAATGTCTTAGTGCAACCGGGATCTGTCAATGCTACGCGGGGTACCGACACAGTCCCTCAGGGGACTGCTCCATCGCCTTGCCGTCTACGAAGTTCCGCTGCCCTGGAGACTTCCCCTGCAGCGGGCATGGAGTGTGTGACAGTAAGGGACAGGGAAAGTGCCTCTGCTTCAAAGGATGGGAGTCGGGAGACTGCTCTGAGAGTACGTCTCTTGAGCTATGTTTCCAAGCCTGTCTTACCGACATCGTCTCGTCTTACCCTTGTTGATGCAGTCTCTCCCACTTTCGCTCGCTCTGACTCTCTCTGCTTCTCTCTGTGCCTCTCTCCTCTCACCATCTCCCGTATCTCTCTGATCATCCGCCCACTTCCGGTTCTGTTATTTTAGGAACATGTCCCCTTGGTAGGAGCTGGTACTCTTATCCCTCAGGAGATAACCAAGCGCACAGCGCTCTGACAGAGTGCTCAGATAGAGGCTTCTGCGACCGAAGTACGGGCCAGTGCAAGTGTATGGCTGGCTTCACGGGCACCGCCTGTGAGAAAAGTAAGGAGAGGACGAGAGCGTCCCAGCTTCCGCCCTTACTGTCGGACAGCATGCTAAACCGTTGATCTTGCAATGTTCTCTCAGTATACCATCGATTGCTTGCCTTCATACAGTGGCCACTGCCGCCTGACTGCATTCGTCTCGGTTCTCTTTCGATAGATGAACAGTCTTCTTAGATGAACCGCTACGCCGTCTTCTTACCCTTTTTGGCACTAGAGCACTCCGTTCCTCTGCTTTCCCTTAACTCTCTTGTCGTCACCAGTGGCGTGTGCAACGGATGACGCTGGAGTCACCTGCTCCAGCCATGGCCGCTGCCTCTCGATGGCGGAGCTTGCCCCGCTCAGGACTGTAAATGGCGTAGCGGTGCCGCTGAAGTATGGCATCGACCCGAACAACCCCAGCACCTGGGATGCGTACATGGTAAGGAAGAGACAAAGTTAGAGAAGAGACTGACGCATTAGACAAATTGGTGACGAGGAGGGAACAAAGACACTTCTTTGGCTACAAGCTCCGCTTCATATCATGCTGAGTCGGGAGCAGGAAGACGTATGCTGCTTGTTGCGCCACAGGTCTTCTGGGTTGTTTTTTGCTTCGAAGGGCCTGGCTCTGGGATGCACGTGACACTGAAGCTCCCATCTAAGCTTCCATCTCTAGTCTCCCTGTCTAGTTACCTCTAACTGTTTCTCTTTCTTATCCTGCGTATGAATATCGTCCTAGATCCAAAGCTGCCACTGCGACGGTGGCCATACGGGCTATGATTGCTCCCAGAAGCTTTGCGCCACAGGTGATGATCCGCTCACGACAGGCCAAGTTGACGAAGTTCAGCTGCTGCAATGTAACGCTACGTCTGGGCACTTCAAGTTGAAATTCAGAGAGGCACAGACCGCTTCTCTGTCATTTTCTCTCAGCGCTGCCGCACTCACAAAGGCGTTGCAAGCGCTTCCAACTGTGGGACGAGTGCACGTTCAGTACATTGAAGGCTCCTCAGAGCTTTGCACCGCAGATGGCTGGAACGTTGCCTCTATCGCTTTCCTTACAAAGCACGCGGATCTTCCAGCGTTAGAGGTTGAAAACTTAGATCTAAGGCTCGAAACACCTTCCGTCTCCCAAGAAGGTTCCATTAGAGTGGCGACGAATGGTGAGACAGTACGAGAGGTTGCATCCGCGAGAGGAACAAAGGAGAATATGCCCTGTTCCAATCGTGGCCTCTGCGATCTGGAGACCGGTAAGTGCCAGTGCTTTCCTGGCTTTGGGCCCAGTGACGGCACTGGGAAGATAGGGACTATTGACGACTGCGGACATTCGTCATTAAGGCCAGGGAAGGGCACGGTAAAGGGAAAATGAATTATAGGGGTCACACGTTGTCAGAAGCACGGCGTCTAACTTCCAATAAATAACTAGCTTAAAGGCGAGGATTCTCTGCAACTTTCTCCCTCTTTTCCTCTGTCACACTGAGAAGACTTTTCTCGACAGCACCACATGTTCCAGGCTGTCACTTCTCTAGTATGTCGCTACTAGTCGTCGTGTTTCTATTGACATGAAGCTGTCGTTCCTTGAGTCTCTGTCTTGTCGTCTGTCATCTCTGCCTCTCTGACTATCTTGCAAACTGTGAGGCATTGCTAGGCCAACCTCCCAGAGATCAGCCCTTGGGCCTCTTACTTAGTGGTTGCTCAATGGTCTCCATAAGGTGGAGATATTGCGACGCTGTGTAGTCCTCTTCTTCGAAATATGAACCTAATGGGACTGATTGTCCTAGAGCACCTTGAAGGGCCTGTGGCCTCTCAGAAACTTTGCTCGCTGCGTCTGCCTGATGGGCTTTAGCCATGCTATCGCTACCGGAGTAGATGGCTCCACGTGCGCTCTCAAAAGTAATACCTCCTTCATGCTTCTGCTTTGTCGGCTCTGCCGTGGCGTTTGCCGCTTGCTGCAGATTTTCGATTCCCGCAGAGGAAGCCTGGCGAGAAGCAGGTGCTGGAGGGATGCTTGGAAGAGAACGATTCGGGAGCTGGCACTCTGCAAGTGGAGGCCGAGGCAGTGCGCTACCCTGTCTAGTTGTAGGCATAGAGTCCGTCGCATTGCTAGTGTGGCGTAAGGAGCCACTGCCGGGATTGGGCCGCTGAGGAGGAGGGATGGATGAGAATGTGTTATTGGCTGGAGCCTTCGAGCCGGGAGCGACCGCAGCAAGTGGCCTACAAGGACCGCCCGAGGTGCTAGAGGGTAGGGCCGCTCCCACCGCGGGCCCGGCTTGAGGCCCAAAACCGCCAGGTTGCATTCCCGTGCTGCTTGGAGGTTGCGCTTGGCGATGTTGCTGGCATAGGGAAGAGTAGCCCAGAAGTCAGTTGAGGAACTGGGAAAAGAAGCTACCATACACACAGACAGGAGGTAAAGAGCAAATCGTCAATATAACTATAGCCGACGAGGTATGCAGTGCCAGGCAAGAAGGAGGAACAAATATGATGAGAGGAGTGAGCAAGGTGTGAATTTTGAGCGAAGAAAAGCGCCTGGTCATGTTGCGTGAGGAGGTTACTTACCTCTAGTCGTGCTCTTTTGACTTCCTTGATATGCATCTTGTCATAGACCGAATTGCCCAGCCGCTCCCCGAATAGTCTTAAACAGCGTTTCCGAGCATCTGATACAGCAGCCTAGACAGCGGCGGCGTTAGGATGAAAAATTCACGGAAAGATAGTGTGCAATGTACTGAGACTTGGTAAGGACTCGCTCACAATAGGGCAGATGAAAAGAGCTGTCGCATGTAAGGATCTATCCTAAGTTACCTTTTTCGCCTTCTCCAAAGACTTTCCTTTGTCCCTTTGGCCTTCACTCTGTCCAAACCCAATGTCTTCGTGAGCGGTACCGTCCTTGAGCTTGAAAAAGAGCCGCATTAGTCTCGTGGCACGCCATAGAACATGAGACTTTCCAGGAAGCCTATCTTACCTGTACTCGCACTATGGCACTAGCTGTGACATACCACTTGCCTTGTTGCTCTTGGACCTAACGTTCTGTTCTGTTAGCTATTTTTTTTGACAGTGCAGATGCTTCGCTTACGAGCTCATCTTGGATTGAGAGTATGCTGCAGCTCCATCCGGTGAAGCCGAAGAGTTCGTTGGCCAGTTCTATCGTTTTCCAACTCTCGATGTAGCTTAGCTTGGATTGACCTGGCCCTGCGCGCTCAGCAATCTCCTCTCTGCCAAGCTTTTGCTGAAGCAGACTTCCGATCCTCGCCTTCTCTTCCTCAGTAAATTCGCCTTTTCCAAATCTCGTGTCATTATCCACCGCCGCCTGATTGCTTGCTATATAACCTTCAGCCGTCGCTGGCGAGAGCGATGAACTCATATCTGATGGCTACGTTTTCGTGCAGATCCCGCAATAGAGTCGCTGAGTCGGAATGCTATCAAATAGGGTCAGAGAGTTGCCTTCTGGTGGACCTGGGCTGTCATGCAATTTGGGATAACGCATGTAAGGAGTCGAGCCAGGTCAAGGGAGATTAACACTCAGGCGGCGTAAGCAGGCTCCGTCTACGGCCCTGACTTCAGACAGTCAAGAGGCACGACAGCTAGGAATGATCACATGTGTCGTTTCCTTATTGATAATGAATGACAACAAAGCTCTGGGCGGCACCGCGCCGATAGTTGCCGCCGTTTCTTCACCAAGTTCATACCCTGTACCGGTCCCGCCAAGATCAATACAACTGATCCTGATGAAGTTATCTATGCTGGCTGCATCTATTGTGACAATATATGGGATTTACCAAAATGACACTGGAACTTGTAAGCCTCCGTTATTATGCCTGATACTGTATCCCTGAGAGTTAAGACTACATAAATGTTAAGGCTTTAAGCTTGACTGTTATCCCTCTTTGAGGGAAGCGATAATCTCTGGAGGGATGTGGCGAAGAAGCACCTCTGTACCTGGAATGGGATGTTGAGGATCCTGATGACCAGCATCATCGACACATCAACAAGCTACACCTCTGTCCAAGGTTGAGATCAGAGAGCAATCGTCTAAAGTCAAGCTCTTCATCAAAGTCTGGATGACATGATGGGAGCTCCAGTAGCTCGAGCGCTGGTGGTTCGACAGAATAAATGGCTGCCGTCCAGACTCTCCGTTTTCCGACGCTACACTCTTCGTGAGGAAAGCTTTCCTCTTTTCTCTAAGATTACCTGTATGGACAAGGTCGCTAATATTCAGATAATTGTTTATTCAAGACAAAAGCGAAGGAGCCGGCGGCCACCATGTATGGCGACGTCAATCTGCCACGAAGTGTTCCCTTCATGGCTCATTATCTCCCTACAGGAGTAAACCAAGCACTCGTTCCGGATATCTGCCGGTTCTTCGCCTTGCCTGCTTTGCTGTAAGGACAATTTTACGAGTCTAACTAGAAGCTCGTGCTGACTGGTTCGACACATACTGCATGTGGCTGGAGTGAGAGGCTACGGCTCCCAGTCTTATACTGCTTTCCTACTCATCTCCTATGGAACTGCTGTTGCCAGCTGAACGACCGTCCAACTGCAGCTATTAGTGGACGACGCTTGATAAACGCCGAGTCATCTAAATAATGTGTCCAGCTGGGCTCCTTATGAGCTGGAAGAACTCGCTTCGAGTCCGTGGGTCCGACTGGAAGCAGCCCAGTACAGAGCTTGTTACTGTGGAAGAGCCCGCCTTCTCGACTCCTCGAACTATCATACACATGTGACTGCAACGAAAGAGGTTAGTTTGCCCTTACAGTTTGCCAAGAGACTCAGACGGCACGTACGATGCCTCAATGACAACCCCCACACCGAGAGGTTTTATAGCCTCCATTATAGCGGTCGCAATCTGCTTTGTCAGTCGCTCTTGGACTTGCAAGCGTCTGGAGAACATTTCTGCTATTCTAGCCAGCTTACTGAGCCCAAGTACTTTCCCGTTAGGAATGTAGCCAACATGAACCTGGAGAGAGTATTACAGTGTAAGCTGGGTCTGAACGCCAGGCGGTATACAAAGTAATACTTACCTTGCCCGTGAAAGGCACCATATGATGCTCGCATAGAGAGTAAAGGTCAATGTTCCGTACAATAACCATTTCTCGGTGATCCTCCTCAAAAATGGCATCGTTCACGAGGTCTGTCAAAGTCTGTCCATAGCCCTTCGTACAGTAAAGAAGAGCCTTCGCCATGCGAAGAGGTGTCTTCACAAGACCTTCTCTTTCTGGATCTTCGCCCAAGCACTGCGATAGAAAGTAGTATTACAAGACATATCGAAGCATGACGCAAGAATTCTCTCACCTCTAACAACGTTCGTACTGCCTCTGACATCTTCTTCAACTTACGCTCGTCCTGGTCATTGATGGGGTTGCGTGTGGCGATTGACTCGGACAATTCCTTTAATCTCTCCTCTACGATAAGGAAGGTGAGATGGGTTTACCACTAATCAAAGTTGTGTGGATACCTTGATATGGGGTCAAGTCGCAGCTGCCAGTCCTGTTGCGCTTCGAACGGTCGGAGCTTGCCGGTGATGATAGCCCGTTAGCAGCACTTACAGAACTAACAGAGTGTGCTCGTTTTCGGTTGCTGGTTCCATCCTCCACGACCACCGCTGAGGGAGGCTTCATAGGCTTTACGAAGTCCATTCGCCCCAATTGCGTGCCCAGATTTTGTAGAAGTTATGCTGTGATCTTCCGCTCTTAGGCATTCATCGCATCCTTCCCTCTGCCGCAGGTCAGGAAGCGTCTTAATCTTGTTTACGCGGTCTCCTTGGTAAGCGGTCCACGATGCTCCTTCCGCCTATGGCAAAGGGAAAGTGGAAAGGGCGATCAACGAAGCTAATCACCTGTTCAAAGACCACCGACAGCAGTGCAATAAAGGTGGCTTCTAGACATCATCAACGCTATGATCGGGCTATAACTTCCTTGAGCTAGGGAAAGGAGAGAGGAGAGCGGGGAAAGGCTGATTAAGGAACTTTCACCCTTGCAGGACCGGGGGGTGTGCTGATTGGACTTGGTGCAACATTCCGCCAATCAAAACGCCTCCAGCAACAATTCTCTATGAAGGTAGAACCAGACAGGCATTATACCCAATAAAGTCAGATACCAAGACTTAGATCACTGATCGTACAATTATTATTCAGAACAGTTGTGATATGTGGTTATCAAATGTGTTGGTTTTCTTAATGAGTCTCGGGTATAATTCAGTCTCGAATGCTGCTCGGCGGCTCGGGTCGCCGCGTTCGCATCTGTCTTCTTTTGCTTGTTGGAGCTTCCTCTCCAAGGTCTTTTGTGCCCATGTAGTTCTAGACAGCAATCTTCATCAGCTTCCAGGGCTGCTGTTGGAGATGGGAATGCGTTCGCGGGTGCGCTGTTGATGAATCATTGAGCTTTCAAGAGGCATGACACGCAGACCCGACCTCAATGACTATGAGCATTAGGCTCTAGTGGACTCCTGTGCTGCTTGAGGGCCCTACTGGACGGGCATGCTCCCTATCAGAGTACGACCTTGACCAGAGTGCGGGGAACCATCTCTTAAATCTCTCTCGCCGTTAGCGAAGAAATAGTAGGTCAAAGAAATTTGCTGTCGACATCTTCAAGGGTCATACAGTCTCGGCATGAGAAAGATGATAGGTGGACTTAATAGGGGCCTCAGAGCCATCGATAGTCGATTCCTGGCTTACCCTTGCACGAGGAGGTCTTGCCAGATTGTGTCGATAACAGGCTGGTCTAAGGCTCCTTCCCTGCACTGCGTTTATGTACGGCATTCTCTATCTCCCTGCTCTTAACTCCCTTGTGCTGATCGTACTTTCAATGCCTGTAGAGGAGGTCCCTCTTCCAGCTATCGTGGCGTTCAGAGACTAAAGATGGGTCTCAGAACTCAAGCGTAACCCGAGTAGAAGCAACTTCGAAGACGGACAAGGATGTGGCTGTGTCTCCGCCCCCGCACTATGTTTTCAGCATGCCAGACATAGCAGACGTAAGCCGTCTGACTCAAGTTAGCTCCTGGCTGGTGGTTGACTCACCTTATCACCATTTTATCAGAAAAACATTGTTGGCACAGTGACCCAGTGGTATAAGAAGGAGAAAGAGGCGGTCACCGAAGGGGAGTTGCTGTGTGAGGTGAGCGCCAACTCCAGCAATTCTCTAAGAGTAATGCTCAGCATCAGGACTTGTTCCTCAGATCGAGACCGAGAACTTAGTTGTAGATGAGGAGTCACCTATGAACGGTGTCCTCGCCCGAATCGGTACGGCCTTTCATTTTTCGGAGTCATCCCTTACCCGCAGATTTATCGCTTCTTCTCAGCTCCTGTTGTCTTTGACCCTCTACGCCGTTAGCTCTTGTTTGCTTGGTCCGTCCTCCTTGCTTCCTCTCTCTCCCCTGATTGCTCTAGGTCTTAGCTCTTGTTCTGAATGCTCTTCGTCTTCCTTCACTCATGCGCATTCCGGTCTCTCCCTTTCCTTTCCGTTTGGTGTATGTCTAACTGTTCTCCGCTAATCTTTGTCTATATGCGCTCTCTAGTGGTACCTACGGGCACTCCTAACGTTCCTGTCGGCCAGACGCTCGCCATCCTGGTAGGGAAACCTAGCGTTTACTTGAGATCTAGGGTTAAATTGGTCTAACTTCGCTTATTTAGGTGTCTGACCCTGCTCATGTGGATGCCTTCAAAGACATAAAGCAATTTGGCGTGACAGAATCTTCGGGATATGGCATACAAACCGAGGACGAGAAACAAAGCGCGGAAGTGCTGAAGCTCCTCACTCAGTTACATGCCGACAACAAAATCAAAGACGAAGGTAAGGCCATAAAGATCCATCAGAAGTCAGGCTCAGGGGTTGTAGTCTCACATCTCCTACTGCCTCAGTCGCGTTGTCTGCGCTGAAGTCACTAGCTATGAAGAATGACGGCAAGCTTCTTATCGTCTACAACGCTTTCTTTGATAAAGCGGAAGATGGCAGCATGACCGGGGATGTCGATAGCTTTATAAAGAATGCGTTGGAATTGGTAAGCAAGCAGAGTATTGAGAGCGCTGGAGCAGTGGACGTCTTGAGGGCAATCAATAGGTTAGCCAAAGAAGGAAAGATCACAGACAAAGGTATTGTGGCCCTATCCTCCAGTACCATGTCTCTCTTCCACACATGTCTCACTCACTGTTTTACGATAATTCTCATGAAAGGACCATTTCTGCTACAATCTTTGACCACGATGCGTGTTTACATTTATCCACATCGCTGCCCTTGCCGAAGTCACCTGGCTCTACTCTTGCGGCATTTGCAGCTCAAACAGGCGTTGCCCTTCATGTTATAGAGGTCTAACTCTCATTCCTTATCCCAGAGCATTTGCGCATTCTCAAAAAGCTCGCTCGGAGAAGTGATCCAGATTTGCTGGTCACATATTCAAGCTCCTACGACAAGCACGATAATTTTGATGAAGAGGGGTTCTTAGAAGGTTGTGAGGAGATAGTAAACGATTATTTAGAAGAGAAAAAGCAACAAGAAGCGGCTAGTTCACCAGGCCAAGTAGATGGCAAGGGAGCGGGAGACCCATCCAGCTGAAGAGACCCAATAAATCTGGACTCATTTTAACTATTCAAGTTGTATCGTTGGGAAGCTAGCGGTGGGCGAGGCTAACAATATAAGTGTACGTCCGTCGGGGAGGAAAGAGCTCCGCCAATCTAAGGGCCTTTTGTATGCCACTCATCTACAACGCTTGTTAGTAGGTCTGTCGGCTGTCAGTCATCACCAGTTTTCTCTTTCCTCTAGCGGAAGGTGGAGGACAGTTAAAGTAGTAGGGCGAGCTCCTAGTAAGAGTGTCAAGTGACGACTGAACTTAGTGGTGTGATAGTATGTAATATGAGAGACTGCTCCAGCTCTCGAGAGTGTGGGAGAAAGAAGGTGCTCTGTCTGTACCTTGGCTGGCCAGGCCTCAGTTCAGACAAGCACCACGCAGAGGAAGAGTTTGCGGGAACACACGCAAGTAGCAAAGGGTCTGAAAGAAGTTTATTGACTGAGATATAGAGGGTAAGAGGGAGTCTCCCTTGAGAGAGAGTCAGTCTACCTGAGAAATGCAAAGATAATAGAGTAACATTCAAGAGAAGTAGTGTCCACAGGCTATTCTGATAGCATGCAAAGAGAAAGAGGGAAGAAAGGGAAAAGGAAGAGAGCATCCTTCGTCAGAGCCATTCGTTGCCGACTCTAGTCGGGACTACCGCCGCCCTGAGAGTCCTCTTAAAGAGGAGAGGTCGCATCCCATACACCGGTCGATCCGTGTCCGGTGCGCAGTCAGGTGGTTAGCAGAAGAAGAAGAGCCAACAGAGGGAAAGTGTCAGGTTATCCATGTTGCCTTCTTGCGCTCCACCTTTCTGAGGAAGAAAGTACTGATAATAGACATGAGGAATAGGTAGGGGAGGGGGGCTTCTCTCGGTCTGTTGGAACAGAGAAGAAGAGAAGAAGAGAAGGTCACTGAGTAGATAGACGCAGACTTCTGTTGCTGCTTGGTATGCTGCTAATCTACTAGATTGAAGAAGTATTGGCCATTTCATTTTCCATACTACCAATGCCAGGAGATTCTCCGTAAGTCTGCCTGATAACAAGCGTCTAACTTAGATGTGCATCCTCTCTCTGTGGCTGGGAAGATGAGGTAGGTTATGATGATATAATGTGACTAAAGAAGCGTCAATATCATCATCCTTTAGAACAACATTACTATTATTAGGGGTGATGAGGCAAGTCGAGGAGCATGCAGGAGGAGGATCACCACTAGTACTAATCAAGATGATCACCTTTGGCAGCAGTGACGAGAGATAATAAGAACAAGCAAGCAGTTTGAAGGGGGAAAGAACATGACGAATAGGGAGGGAAAAGAAGAACAAAGAAGAAACAAGGAAAGGAGGTGGAAGAAGAGGAGACGGCGGGCGGTAAGGGGAAAAGAAGGAAAGGAAGAAAGGAAGAAGAAGAGGAAAACGGTGGACTTAAGAAGGGAAGGCGAGAAGTGATGATGGGTGACTGATGAGTAACAAGGAGACGAAGAAAAGAGCTTAACAACATTCCGCCTGGTATACTGTTAGGTGACGATAGCAGAGAAGAGACCTCCTCCCACCATAGCCCCAAGCGAGGAACTCGACATTGCATGCGAGGAGACCCTGATGCATTATGGTGGCATCATGATATTGGGGTTAGTTGTTGTTGGGTTGCCTGTGATTATGACTCTCCTGATGAAGAGGCTGGTGTGGTGGAGGGAAAAAAAGAGAAGATGAGTAAGAAAAAAGAGGAGAAATGAGCGGCGGGGACAAAACAGAGCCCCAACGTAGTGGTGATAATTATCATAAGGACTGGACAAGCACTTATCTGGGAGGAGGGCGGCCGCAGGCAGCCAGTGGCCAATTATTACGTACCATGGAGCTGCTACTAGCTATTCTCTTGCTTGAAAGACAACAAGAAGAGGTAGTAGGAGGAGGAGGTAGCGGTCTCACTAAATAATAAGAAGGATGACAGCCATAATAGAACCGCATCCACACGGCAGCAAGCGGAGCGGATGGCGCTAACTACTTCTATAATGATGACGACGTGACGAATATTATAAGGAGGTAATAAGTGAAGAAGAGAAAGGAGGAAGAAGAACGACTGGGCAGGGAAAAGAAGAAGAAGATCGAAGGATATTGCCAGTAGTAGCTGACTTTTTCTGCTTCCCTCGTCTGCAAGCGACGAGCAATAAGACACAACACCAACAACAAGAAAAACCGATCATCATGGACAGGAGGGAGGAGGCAGGACGGAGGAGGAGGAGCGAGGAATGAAGAAGAAGTTCTTATTGTTGGTGGGGAGGATCATCATCATCATCGACGGCGATGCTGGCTAGCGGGTGGCGGCAGTAGAGAAGGAGGAGTTGGAGAAGAAGGCGGAGGAAGAAGAGGAGCAAGCCACCCATGAAGAAGAAGAAGGACGGAGAAGGAGAAAGAACGAAGAAGAACAGCAGGTGATGGGGAGATATTCGTAGTCCGGGAGGAGGAGGAGGGAGGAGGAAGGGGGAAGAAGAGATCAGAAGGAAGAAGGAAGAGGCAGAAGAAGGGAAGGAAGGAGGAGGAAGAGCTCCAGCAGCCTCTCTGTCTTGCCAGCAGTAGTAATAATAACAGTACCAACCCTTCCTGGCCCACCGCCTGTAGCTAACTACTGTGACGTTGTGGAACAGTAGTAGTAGTAGTAGGTCCAAACATGCTAAACGGCAGGAAGACAGAGCGAGGAAAAGCGTGAGACAGAGTAACACCAATATAAGCCTTTTCAACACTGGGTGCAGGCTCTAGAGATACCTGAAGAGGGTGACGAGAGAAGAAGTTGAGAGAGAGAGGGGGACGAGGGACGGTGGCCCTAAATAATAAACAAGACCGGTAGAACGGTAGAGGGACCCAAACCGTAATATACTCTTCAAGTTGGTCTTAAGACGGTTACTTGGCATGGGTTTGGCATAATAAAAGCTCTAGAGACGGTGAGCGGCCCGAATTGGCAAACTTTACAATTTTGCTAATTACGGTTAGCGGCTCGCTCTATTGAGACGGCGCCTGCTTCCCCTCTCTCCTCCTCTTTGTTGTGTTTCAGTTGGGGGCTTAAGCTTCAAGAAGTGACAGACAGAGAGGCCGAGAGAGACGGAGGCCTCCGAGACAGATCAGCAGAGAGATAGGTCAATATAAGGGTCCAGAGAAAACGCAAAGAGGCCGATAACAAGAGACAGAGTACCCTGAGAGAAAGAGAACGACCAAACGAGAGAGCCCGCCAACTGGAAAAGAGCGGCTGACAGACAGAGCGCCGACGGTCCAGAGAAGAGGAGGAGGAAGAAGGCTGAGGAGGAGTTAGGATCCGAGTGGCGCGTTTCCCCCGTTTCTCCGCCTGGTTCGGTCTTCAGTGATCATCACGATCCGAAGCTTCTCTGTCTGTTGGCAGCCTCAAAGCCTTAGATCATCTGCATCATCCCTTATCCCAGCCTGCGGAGCTAGTATGTGACCTGTTCCCCAGTGCCAAGGACTGCAGAGCGAGAGGGCCAATCTTCTTGAAGTTACGTTGGTGAAGCGCGGCTTATTAATTCTGTCCCCTGACGCAGTTGTCCATCCCTCCTGCGGCTATCTCCTGATTATTACTCTGAGAGCCCATTGCCAGTGGACGGGTAGGGGTGGCTATCTTACAAGGCTAGCTAGCTAGCTGTGAGAGAGGTACGGCCGCTTATTTATCAGGCATATAGCTAGGGATTTCTATTATCTACTTCAGACGAGAAGATACTCGTGGCGTAGGCTATTTGTGGCGGCAAGATTACATTCTTGCTCCGTGCTGCCAGAGCGTGACACGGCACAAAAACGGCGCTGGAATGTGCTGCATCAGGGCGTCATTCTCTGCTGCCTCCCGTATCTGTTCTAGCTGACCACCGGCCAGTGGCTTCGTTCGGGTGCTATCAATTTGCAAGGCCTGCCAAACCACCCCATATGCTCGGCTAGCTCAATTTTGCCTTAGAATCACACTCTTAGAGCGAACGAGGACAAAATGACGTCTTTTCAAGGACCCATGCACAGTGCCTACCGGCGTAACGAGAGGGTTAACGAGCCAGATTATTATCGTTGCAGTTATTGTGGCAGAGCAAGCCAGGAAGAGCTGCTTCTGCCTTACGATGACGGCTCACATGCCTCTGGTCCCGTCATGCTCTGCAAGCGCTGCATGATAGGAAATAAGGTGCGGGTCTTCTGGCCAGTCGACATGCAGTGGTACATTGGCATGGTGCAGGACTATGACCCAGAAACAGACGAGCATCTGCTGGCCTATCCTGATGGGGACACAGAATGGATTCGGATAGGTGACAACAAGGACCCAACACCTCATAGCATGCAGCTGCCGGCAATAACCCCTGCAGCACTTGCCAGTTATGGACTAATGAACGAGCGGATGGCGGCGCTGATGGCACAGAGTGCAGAACGGGCGAGGATGATGCAAGGAGAAAGACGCCCACCCACGGTAAGCACGAGCTTTGAACGTTGAAATTTGCACAAACCTCCGTAAATCTTCTACTGGTCGGTCGTGGCGTTACCGCTGAGGCTTTTTAGTTCCTTGGTCCATTATTCCAAAGAAGTCGAAGCCCCATAATATCTCAGCCTACCTGTCTCATCCTTACTGTCTCCTTTCTCACTCTCCTCTCCTCTCGCTGTTCATTTTAAGCCCCAAATGCAGTCTCCGGGAGTGAGTTCCTTTCCACGTACCCATCAGGAGCCGTTGCCTCGCGCGAACGGGTCTATGGAAGGCTACGGCTATCATTCCTCCGGCGCTGTAGCGAACACCTCGGCGCAGGAGAGAGGCGAGAACGCCTCCTCGTCTGCTACAGGGACCAGCAGACAAGTCAATGCCAATCCTTCTCAAGGCTCCCCTTCTGTAGCTACCGCAACTGTGGACCAACTAAGAAAGATGCCAAAGAAAGGCACTGATAACTCTTGGACAGACAAGGAGGTACGACTCAATTTTCTTAGAATCTTTTTATCTTTACTGTTGGGTATGTACGTACGCTATCCGCTGCCCAAGTAGGTACTCCTTTGTTATGCTATGCGGTGTCATCGCCTTTGACTTTAGGCTCAGCGATTATAAGTCCATCCCCACCACGCACAGTTTAACATTTTGGCATCAATAGGACGAGGCTTTATATGCTGCAGTCTTCAAGTATGAAGGCAAGGAGTGGGACAAGATCGCTCAAGAGATGCCGAACCGCACCGAGATGGAGTGCTTGGAGAGATGGAATAAGGTTATCAAGCCTGGGCTTAGTAAGCGATCGTGGACCAAGCAGGTACTTGACAGCTTTGATGCAGCGCTGCACCCCAGTGTGCCGTCCTGAAGAGCTACAATGGTATGGTGTTGACCCTTTTCTGTCGTGTAGGAGGACGATCTGCTCCAAGAGCTTGTCCAGAAGTTTGGAAACAAACGATGGTCTATGATATCGATGCATCTACCTGGTCGAACTGGGAAACAATGCAGAGAGAGGTACGCGCACTAAAAACCGTTGAAGGCTTAAGCTCCTCCTCTTTTTCAAAATGGCGCTATCCTCATGACCTCAAGAAGGCTGGATAGCTCTGCATTTAGTACATGAAGTTGAGGGTTGATATCTTACGGTAATACTTCCATCCTCGTGTCTGCAGATGGTGCAACACTCTGAACCCAGACGTGCGCAAAGATAACTGGACACAAGAAGAGGACGCTATTATCTTTGAATATCATTCCAAGCTTGGCAACCAATGGGCAGAGATAGCGAAAAAGCTACCAGGAAGGTGGGTTCCTTACCGTCTGCCTCTCTGGCATGTGCCTGGGCAATGTGGATTGCCTACAGCTATCCCAGTTTAGTTTTGCCCTCCGTCTCTAGTATTCAGTAGCTGCGTTCTGTCGATCTTTTCAAAGCCATCTCTCTGACCGCAATGCTCACCAGGACGGACAACGCCATAAAGAATCGCTATTATTCTACTATCAGACGGTTAATGAGGCAAGCGAAGAAGAACCCTGACGCGGTGGTGGAGTCTGCTCCCTTAGATGGTGACGTTGACTCAGACATCGTTACTTCCAAGCTAGAGCAGGCCGTTAAAGAGGTACAACGAGCGGCTTCTAGAAAGGCGAAGGAGGCCATCGTTTCGGGAAAGAGAGGGTTGAAAGGGCTAGAGGAGTCCTCCGCTAACGGAGGACAGGCTCGGAGAAGAGTTGGAAGTGAGGAGGAAGATAGCGCAGCTGACAAAGGGATGGGGACCCCTGACAGAGTAGGCTTGCAAAGCCGCAGTCGAATGGAGTCCCAAGACAGCGGGACGCTGACCGATATATCCAAAGACAACGGAGGTGAGTCTGGTGCCCGGGCAATCGCACTTAGTGTATTCCTTCTTTCCTAATCCCTACTTCCCTTATCTTGACTTTATTCTTTCTTTGAGGTTGCACCTTTCCTATTGCCGCTTAGTATGGCCAGTCGCTGCAACTACTCTCTCTCTCTAAGTTCCGGGGTGGACTGCGTTCCTTAGGAGTATGTCATTTTTGCTAAATCTTATCTTGTGGCTGTATCTCCACTGCGATAGATGGAGAAGCTTCTCAGAGCGGAATGATGGTAAACTCAGACGTGATGGCTCGACTTTTGTTCACAACTGCCAGAAGGGGAATGACTTCTTCCGAAGCATCCTCACGCTTTCTCGACAAGAGAAAGCGGAAAGACTCCCTACTCCGCGTCCCGGTGGGTCTGCCAGGAAGATCAAGCAAGTGTAGCAGGTGCAATCAGCCCAAAAGGGGACATTTGTGCCCCTTTAAAGGACCAGACGACCTTTCAGATTCAGAGGAAGAGGAAGGAGACAGTATAGAAAGTGGCAATGAAGGGAGCTCCGTTAGAGGTGGCAGTGCCCCAGCAGGAAGAGAAAGTTTTGGAAGAGATGGAAAGAGATCAAGAAGTGCCCTCAAGACGCACGAGCTTGTTTCCCCCAATACCCGGACGGACTTTGATGGAATGTGTCACGCTTGCGGCTTTCTCTGCCCCTCTGAACAGACCGGACTGAGGCAGTGTACGGCTTGCTTCTATTGCGAAGCCTGCTGCGACCAAGAAGTCTGCCGCAACAGAGACGAGAGCCGAAGGAAGAGATAACGTGGAAGGAGGCGAGTGCCCGGCAAGGGGGTAGTTTGGGTACCATAGAGAAAGTAGAGCAACAAAAGGATTGGAGAGCCTATGGGAGGGTGCCCATTCCTTCTTATGAGCCATTGTAGCGCCTGACTGTTGATCGCTCAAGAAATGTCCCTGTAACGTCATAGAATCTGTCAATGAAATAGTTTGTAGGGGAAGTAAGCAGGAGACGGAAAGGGAGAAAGAGAGGTTTGTATGTGAGAGGATGGATCGGCAAAGCCTGTTAATTTGCAGGAGCTATGTATACTAATTGACAAATAAGGAAAGTCTGTTACATCGAACGCTGCGTTTGTCTGATTGTCTCTGTCCAGTCTTCCTTCACACAACGCTGTCTTTGTCCCGTGCCCTCTCGCCTGCCTTCTAGGCGACTGCCAAAACTGGCTTCCTTCACTTTTCAACTTCTTTCTTTCCTCCTTTGCTCCACCAAGATTAGGCTCCTACAATGGCCCAAAGTTGAAGCTCTTTCACCTTTTCGTACTGCATGTACTGAGGAAAGTCATCTATGTTTATCTCTCGACCAATAAAGTGCTTCTCAGAACAGACTCCACAAGGTTTCTCTTGCTTGAGAAGCTTCAAGCATCTAGCGAGATCATTGTACTCTCCCATTCTACGAGTCCACTTCCTGTCCAGCAAGCTGTTGCAGTCGCCCTTCCCCTCTGCCTCGCCGCGCGGATGGGTGCAGACATGGGTGAGAAACCTGTGATAGCCTGGGCTTACAATGGCTGCATCCGCCAAGGAAAAGTTAACTCTCTTCTCAAAGCAGAGAAAGAGCGTCCGGGAGCCGGCGAGTAGGAGTCTGCGGAGGTCGAGGAAAGATTGTAAGAGATGATAAAGAAACGAGCTCTTGACGGTCGAAAATAGAAGACTAACCTGAGCAGCTGGAAGAGTCCGTCCACAAGCTCTCCGTTGTATATAACGTCACTGTCCAAGAATATCATCTCATCAACAGAATTCTAGGATAAAGAGACAGCAAGTACAAAAAGATAACAGGGACGAATGGCAGGGACGCACCGCAGAGAGAGTTACAGGCAGGAACGCCATCAAGTAATGCTGGAAAGACAGTCATAGCGCTATCGTGAGGGAAGAGAAGTAGAGGAAAGCGAACCTACCTAGCAAACAAATATTGAATGTTGTCATAGTTCAACGCATCGTCTTCGCTCCAGTCAAACCTTGAGCGTGACTGAAGGCGAGAGGAGGTGCTGGGACAAGAGCTCCCATCCTTTCCGTTCTTTGGCAATCTACGTGCGGCCATCAGCATCCGGTCCACTTGTTCCATGGACTCGAAGTCAAGCCAGTCCACGCGCCTCACAGTTGCTTGATGTTGGGCAGAGCTCTTCTAGCATGAGATGAGAGGTGAAGGAATGCAAATGTAAGAGGTAGGGTTATTTTCTTTTGAGAAGCGGGCAGAAAGCATGAAAGCAATGAGGTTGCAATTCACAGAGGGTACCGAGGGATGGGGAGACTGATTGTGAGAGACAGAGAGGGGGGAGAGGGCGGGAGAGAGAGAAAGAGGTGACCTTCTGGAAGGAGCACGACATAAAGAGGATAGGAAAGAGAGAGAAAGAGAGAGAGAGAGAGAGAGAGAGGGGTGAAGTGAGATCGAAAAAACGAAGGGAGGCTCTGTTCGTAGGCTACGGGAGCAGTTTCTAAGCTTTCTGTCCCTACATAAATATGCGAGTTCAGCTTCAGATTGCTGTCCAGAAGCGTCAGGATATCCTGCTGGTAGTCCGTCGCCACCACGTGCCTGCACACCCGCGCCAGGATGACTGCCAACAGCCCTAACACAGCAGATGTGACGAGAGAGAGATGAAAGAAGCGTAGTTAGCGGTAGACTAGGAAGAAGCGAGGAAAAGGGGATCGATGGTTAGCAGAGAGAGAGAGAAACAGAAAGGGCAAAAAGTACTAGAGTGCTGTATAAGTCTGTGAGCAGAACAGACCTACGCCGGCGCCCAGCTCAAGGGCAATGGATGATTCAAAAAAACTCTGCAAGGAGGAGAGGTAGCCATGTCGATAAGTAAGCGCATCAAACTGGACAGACAAGGAAACAGTTGGGAGCAACGCGCGGGTACGCGATGTATGTAGAGGGAAGGGAGAGTATGCTTGCAAAGGCAGAAGAAGTGAAGAGAGACGCACAGATCACACAGCAAGCGAGTAGTAAGACAGAGCAGCGTTCAATGGAGATAGAAGATAGGACAAAACCTCTCAAGGTAGATGGGCCGCGAGCACCTGATGATGAAGGACAAAGTCTGAGAGAAGCAGAGCGCCCCGCCATACTTGCAAGCCCACAAGCGCCATGGGAGTGGCCAATGTGTGCCTGAGAGTGACCGCGAAATCTCTCTTCTCTTCTCTCTGCGTTGCCTCCTTTTCCTCTTCGTCTTCGGCCAGTCTCTTTCTTCGCCTTTTTCTACGAGAGACTCGGTCGCCATCTTCATCTTGACTCTCTTCCGAGGATGATGATGTCTCTTCTTCCCTCTGCTGCAGATGGGAGAGAGGATAATAGACGTTGTACCGAGTGATCTGGAAGGGAGATGAAGAGAGATCAGTAAATGCAGGATGGTTAGCATCCTGACGCTAGAGCGACAGCAGGAAAGGAGAGAGACGCAGAGAGAGAGAGAGAGAGTAAGTGAGAAGGGGACAGAGAGAGACCCGGGGAGGAGGGGAGAGAAGGGGAAGAGATAGATAGAGACGAAGAAAACGGACGCAGAAGAGCCAAGCAGTGGACTTCTGACAGCTAACGTGCAAGGCTAATGCGGAAGAGAGGAGAAGACGAAAGCTCGCCAGAGAGCGAAGCCCAAGAGGGAGATGAGGAGAGAAAGAAGGATGACCACTGAGAGAAGGGATGCCGGAAAAGAAAGTGAGAAGGATGGGAGACAAGGTACCGTCTGAGCAAACTTGACCAGATTCCCTTTCCCGGCCGTGACTTCTAGCGCCTCCTCTCCTTCCTCCGCGATGCTGGCCACTCTCTCTTGCTCTGTCTCGCCGACGTGGAGATCTGACAGCACGAGATCATCGTCTTCTTCTGCATCACTCTCTTCCCTATCTCTCTCTTTCGCTCCTCCTCCTCGAATCTGAGCTTCCTGCTCCTCCGCGGCTGGTCCTCCGCTATGGTGGCCCTCTCTTGGCTCATCATCGTCTTCGCTTGCTTGTCCCTTCAATGTCACGTCTTCTTCGATCGCCAGCATTCTCCTGCTGCAGACCTGGCCAACCGTGTATTATGCTTAAGTTCTCAGCCAGCACCTGAGACCTCTGCCTTAACAGTCCAGGACGGCGAACTGTCTTGAACGTCTGTTCCTTTGGCATGAAAAGGTGGAGGATATGTGGGGAGATATGCTCTGACGGAAGAGACGAAGTAGAAGAGAGAGAGAGAGAATGAGAGAGAGAGAGACGGAGACAGAGAGACAGAGAGCGAGAGAGGGAGAGGGAGAGAGAGAGACAGAGAGAGCGAGAGCTGTTCATGCGCTCTCCCACTTGATGCTTGATGAGAACACGTCCTAAGGATAAGCCAGGGCGGAAGCTATAAAGGGCTCCGAGAGGGTATTCTTTCCTATAGGTATTCCGCATCCGAAGGCAAACCTTCCAACTTTTTCCCAAGATCCTTTCTCTCATTCTCTGTCTGCCTTCTCCCTCTCTCTCTCTTTCTCTCTCTCTCTCTCTCTCTCTATCTTTCTCTCTCTCTCTCTCCCTCTCGCTCTCTCGCTCTCTCTCTCCCTGTGACTCTCCTGTCTTGTCTTTCGCTTGCTCGCCCCCTCTTTCCCCTTCTCTAGTCTTCTCTCCTCTCTCTCCTCTCCCTTGACTCTCCTGTCTTGTCTTTCGCTTGCTCGCCCCCTCTTTCCCCTTCTCTAGTCTTCTCTCCTCTCTCTCCTCATGCTGCTTCCTAGTCCTCATAGTGTTGCTGTTCGCTTGCCTCTGCTGCTGTTGCTGCTGCTGCTGCTGCTGCCCTGTCCATCATCAGTGCACTGACCGGTCCTCATCTTCCCTCTTCTCAGTCCGAGTTTCCCGTGTCTCTCTCCTACCTGTACAACCTTCAGTGTTCACGTTGCTTATCTCTCTTTCCAGCAGGAACTTTGGTCAGAAGGCCCCGCTGCCTTCGGACGCCTTCGTCCGTGGTCTCCTTCCGATCTCTCAAAGCTTTTTGGTCTCTCTCTCTCTCCCTCTCTGTGCGTCAAAATGGCTAGCAAAAGGGTATTAACAGCAGACATCTTCTCCTATGTCATTTCGTTCCTCCCTTCTCTCTCCGCACCCTCTCCAATGCCCCAAAGAGTGCGGAAGCGGAAGGCGAGAGATTTTGATGACCAAGCCGGCTCGGAAGATGGGGACGATGACGAAGAGGAAGAAGAGGAAGAAGACATGGAGGAGGAGGTAGAAGAGGAACGGCACAGGGGCGAGGGAAGAGAGAACGAGGGTGACAAGAGAGAGAACTGGAGCAAGTACCTTCTCTCTCTCTCTCTTGTCTGTCGACACTGGCGCACTATGATGGCGTCCGAGGAGGTCTGGATAGAGTTGTGTCGGCGAGACTGGCAACTGGAGGATCGGGTCTCGCCTCTCTTTAGCCTTTCACGTAGCGTGCAGATGGAAGAAGCCCCGTCCTATCGGGAAGCATGGTAACGCTCCTCTCTGAGGGTCTCACATCTTGCTTTTCTCCTCTAGTTTCTCCATTACTCGCTCTCTTCCTCTACCTCGCCTTCTCTCTTTCTCTCTCTCCCTCTCTCTCTTGTCCTCTCTTCCGTGGGTGTCTCTCCTTTACATTTAATCTCTCTAAATTTGTCTAGCTTGCTTCTTTTCCCCTGCGGTGCTCTGCTTGATCCCTGAACGTCAGTCTCTCTTTCTCTTTGTTTCTGTTTTGCTGCTTAGCCTCAAGTAACGGGCCTGCCTTGCTTATAGTCATCTATTGCCGTGGTCTCAGATCTCAGGTCATTGATTTTGACATCTTGTTCTATGCCTTTCATCGACTACTCTCCCTTACCGACACTTCTCAATTTCTCTTCTCTCTCTCTTCAATCTCCTCACTTGGCTCCCTCTCTCTTTCGTTGCCCAACCTTTGTCGCTTTCTTCTCCTCCAAACTCTCGATGTCCATCCAGGAAGCGCATGTACCTCTACAATCGGCGGGTCAGTTCACCCGGGGGACAATTAGTGGATGCTGGAGTGCTGCGCAGGGCTGCTGAAGTTTGGCAAACGATTGAGACGTGGCTGGCGGCGAATCTGCCCCATGCACTGGATACGCTGGTACGAAAGCCCTTAAGTTCTAACGGGTTGGAGAGAGAGGAAAGAGTTTGAAAGAAAAAGAGGGGCAGTCAGCGAACTGCAGAATGTAGATATGTAACTTTGGGGTCTGACAGGAGTAGAATGGACGGGGTGAGGGACGACTCTTTTACATCCTCAAAACTCTCTCTTTTCTCTCTGTGTTGTTCTTTCTCGTATCGTCGCGCTCTCTCCCTTCCACTCTCACTCCTTGTTTATTGTCTCTTTCCTCCTACTCGTCACTCTCTGTGCTACCTGCACCCATTTGCTATCCTCCTCACCTACCTTCTTTTCGTATGACGCCAAGAACATTGGCATTGATCGTGAGGATGTGTTTGAGACGATAGGCAAGGAGCTGCGGACCCCCATCGCCCCGTCTGTAAAGGCAATCTTCTCATTCCACGACGGGCAAGTCCTTCTCCCTCCCCTAACATCGGGAGCAAGATATGGTAGGCGCCTTCCTCTCTTATCTCAGACCGCCTGCGTTTGGACGGTGTCACTCAGTTTGTTTATCTTGTTTGCCAAATCTTGAGCTCTGTGTGAGTGCACCCTCTCCATTTGCTGATCGCAGTGATAACTCCTTTATTGTGTGCATCCACATCGGCCCTTTGGCAGGCTACTTCTCCTCCAACGTGAAGAAGATTTGTAGCGGCATCTTAGGCGGCTACTCCTGCTATGACAAGCTCATCTGCACCCGGCTCTTTCCTGTTGTCTATGCGATGAGACTCACAGAGAAACTCCGACCGCACCAGAGCTTTCTCAAGAATGATAGGACAAAGATAGCCATCGCCTGTAGCTGGGACCTACAGAAGGTAAGACAGTTCATCGTTTCCATTTGAGAAAACTTTAGCCTAAGAGAGCAGGGGAGAAAGTGTTCAGTGGCCTGCAGAGATCTCGCAGTATAAGCAGCAGCTCCTTATTCTGCCTCTGGTTGGTCTCGGTGATCATTGCTCTGCCATCCATCTGTCTGACAAGCTGCAATTTCCTACATCGCCTTGTGGCCCCTCTCAGGCTTTCTTTCTCGACATCTCTACGGGAAACCTCTTCATACTGGCAGGTCAGGACTTGATACCATGCTGCGGAGGACTGACCGGCGCTGTAGAGGAGTTCCAGTCAGATTCGTTCCTGTCGTGGCTTGAGGAGTATGCAAAGAGGCTCAAAGAAGGAGTCTATAGGAAATCCGAGATACTGCCAGGCTTCAAGGATTCAGAAGGTACACTCACTTTCTTTTCTTCTTTCCTTACTATCCTTTCTTAGTGTTCATGGTGCTCCTCAATCACAGTTGTGAGCCACTTCGACGAGGCCGCGGCAGGCATGTATGGTATCTTTATGCCCCTCTGTAAGGAGCCCTCATTGCAGTTGAATGCAGTTCCGCTCATTCTTTTTAAATGTCTGTCACTGACACCCGACTCCTAGGGTTGTTTAGCTCATCCTTCTACCGTTGTCTAGCCTTATCAATGTGTCTCGTTGCTTATGAGTTTGCCATAGGCATTCAAATTTTGCCAGTCAGTGGCCCTTCAGTATCTCGCGCCATAACTCGAGGTGTGGAGGTGAAGGCCAGTGCGTTATTTACGCTTTTCCGAGATCGATACACCTATCGCATTATGATTAGAATCGTACCAGAGGGAGAATACGGCCACCTGTCGAAGGAGGAAAGGGGTTTTGAGACCTGTCAACTGGAGTCAAGGCACTGGGTAAGGATAACTAGGGGTGATGCGACTCTCTCTCTCTCTCTCTCTCTCTCTCTTTTCTCTCTCCATTCTCTCTCCCTCTCTTTTTCTCTCTCTCTCTCTCTCGCGCGCGCGCGCTCTCTCTTCCCATTCACTGAGATCTCTTGATGTGGTGCCTTGTTTTCGTTCAGCATGTTATCTCTCCTCCATGTTACTTCATTGTCTCTTCTCTCGCCCTCTCACTTCTTCCCAAGAAGTCATCTTGTGCTTTCATCTCCTCTAAGTTAATGGCTATACCCTTTGCTTCACACCGTTCCTCTGCCACATGCTGTACTGAGCTTATCTCTTGCCCCGAAACCTCTTACTCTAGAAAATAGTAGATGGACGAGGAAGGGAGAGACATGTCAGTGGCGAAGGAGTTGTTGGCCGAATGCCAATTCTGGCGGAGGGCGGTTTTATAGAAGAGGGAAAATTTACAAGGTAAGCTCTCTTCAATGACTTAGAGCACTAAGTGTGAAGGGAAGAAGAGGGCATCGACTGGCTACAGCAATGCACATGATGATGAAAAGAATGCTAAGCCGAGAAGAATGAGAGAGTTAGCGAGTGGGACGGAATGTTCGATGGAGAGGAATGAGAAATGTGAGAAAATTATCAAGAAATGAGCTGAAAGTGGGCTGAGCATGGAGAAGTTCTTTGGCTCTGTTTGTTTGACGTCTCCCCGCATTTTTGCAGTGGCTGGTTCGAGTACCAGAGTAACTCAGGAAGACTAGCGGAGGACGAGGGCACGTTTGGTGGCCATATCAACTTCTATCCTGGCACAATAGCGCAACCCACAGGCCGACCCTTTCCTGTCACCGTGGCTGACTTTCCATTGAAGATCCCGGAGTTCATCTTCTAGGGGGGCCTGCCTCCTTGCTGACTGCTCGTCCTGCCTACTCTTTGTGCCCTTCCCTTTCTCTTGAACGTCAACGTTCTTCAGTCAAGTCAAGGAAACGGTCGGATGAGCACTACCATTTTCACCGAATGGGGCTGCCGTCCGTCTTAATTGTCAACCTACTCTCTTTAGTTCTACCTGTCGTTTGCTGCAATGATTCCCCCGCCCGTCCCCCCAACCACCCCACCTGCAGGGCAACGCCATGTCTCTTTAACCCACTGAGAAAAAGTTCACTCAGAACAAGCATCTATCACCAGACTTTCGCTACTAAGACGCTTTCGATGGTGAAAAGGCAGCTTAGTAACGCAGATAACTGCAGTCTCTCAGCATTTGTCCTCAATATTCTGCCAAATCGAGCCCTTTGTGTTTCTCTTAACTGTACAGATGGTTGCGCTTGCAACTGGACTTCACAACCGTACCAGGTTGGCAAGTCTTTCCTCTCCAACCATCGGTCTGTAGGTAAACCCTAGGCTAAATGATAAATAGTGTTTTTTATAGTTAAAACGTGACGTGGAAAAGTAGGAAGGAAGACAAGGGTTGCATTGCAAGAGCTAGGAGAGATAGAGCGGCATCGTGGAGTCCAGACTAAGAGGTAGTGAGCTGGCGTAGACAGATGACCCAATCCATGGCGTCATTTTGACTCTGACACTGGAAAGACTGCTTGGAGGATCCTTCAGTCCGACCCAACATACGCATCATTGTCCCAGCCTTCACGACCTACCGCCGCATCGGCAGAGCAAAGGTCAGGACCATTTTTTTAGCACTTAAGGAGCTCAAGAAGAGGCAGACGTAGGGATAGATCGCCAGAGTGCGGTGCAAATAGTCAGGCACTTGGGAGAGAAGACTGTCAGAGCATAGATGCAAGAAGGATTCGAGCGCAAGAATAAGTCTTGGTGATCATTTCTTACCGTTTCTACCTCGAATGTACTCTGCAACGTGGAAGAAAATGAGACTTGAGAGTGAGGGAGGAAGACGGAGAGTCTGAGCGAGGATTGTATCTGGCCAGAGTTCTGAGGAGAAGAAGACTTTTCTTCGCCTTTCTCCTGCTTGTCAAGCCCTAACGAAAGCCTTCTTTCGATACCACTAAAGAGCTTTAAAGCACCAGCTTCAGGGGCTGGGATGGCCAAAGGTAGAAGTGCTGTGTCTACCAAGTCCTCCTTTGTCTGGCCCTCCGGTTGAGACTCGAGGTCAATGACATGGAGGAACCTATAAAGCTCTTGTCAGAGAACATTACCATGGACTATGGCGTTAGACCCTTCTACTGCACACTAGGACAGTCCACTTTTATGTACTCTCCATGAACTTGGGTGGCCGACAGGCGGAAAGACCTTGCCTACTTTCTAGGTCCTTCGCGATATAAGCTACTTTACTCTCTACCAGCTTACCTGTCCTGAGTGACTATGCAAATGCAGTCTTTCCAGTTCTTAGTGATGCCCGCGACGGTGTACTTGCGCTTCAGGATGCCATGCTTTATAACCTGGAGAAGAGGAGAAGAATAGACACATTACACTTGCTCTCCTCTCCAGCACTTCTAAACCCTCTGCCCCCTGCCATTTTGCAGGTACTCTTCTATATCCTATCTCAGGACCCTCCTGCAAGAAGGTCATTTCTTTCGTTCTCGCCGTTCCCTTGTACATACCAATGGACTGATGAGTGCTGACTTGGCCACCGGGAACAGCTCTAAACTCTCTCCGCTTTGGAGGAGCCGAAGTCGCTCTACAGGCTAGAGCAATTTGAAAATGAATGGGCTGTGGTGAGGATACGGACTGACCGGGTGGATTTTGAGCTTAAACAACAAGCATAGCCGCAAATGCGCCTTAGAAGGGTCTTCAAAGGGCAAAGGGTGAACGAACCTTGGCAGGGAACTGGTCGAAGGCGCTCTTAAGTTCTGCTTCTGCTTCAAGTTCCTAGTTCAATTGGAATCATCATGGGTAAACAGCAGCATGGGCAAGCAGTACCACGGACTATCAGAGTAGGGCAGCCACTTTGAAGACGAAGTGGGAACTAGAGGAATGGGTTTGGCAGCTCTCCTTCGGAGGGGCATAATGCGATCCAAAACGGAGTGCGGGTAAAATCTTGGTGTGGAAAACGGTGAAGAGAACCCTGAAGGAGAGTGCGACGCAAGGGTATACTCTACCTGCTCTTCTAGCGCCTCTGTGCTGCTCACAGGGCTCCACAGAATGTTATATTGCTTCTGATACCATGATATGGACTTCAGCGATAACTCTATTCTATTTCTCTCTAGAGACTGGGCAGAACGCGCATACGTCAATGAACGGGATCTCCACGGGACCAAGACAGAAGGAGGAGTGGCGGCGCTGACATTTGGCGTATGACTCACCTTATATTCCTCAACGATCTGCGCCATACCCGCAAGATACTGCTGATGAAACTTCCTTAGCCTGTTTGCCCCCACGGAGTATTTCGCTTCGTGAAGCCACAAATCCTTCCGGACTCCTCGATTTGTTGACCGAATCACAGCCTTTGTACAGCGAGATGGTAGGGAGGACGAAAAGAGGGATGAGACAAGTGGCATAAAAAAGCGATTGTACGTGACCAATCTATCCTAGACCAGCACACGTGTGTTGATGCTATAGGATCTGTGTAGGACAAACTCGTCTAGAGTAGCGACAGGGGGCACCAGGAGGGACGGTATAGTGCGTATGTGCCGGAGGTTCAAGCCTCGAGACGAACTAAACGAATGAATATAAGACGATGGTACCATTTCTCTAAAAAGCGCGTCAAAGTCAGAAAAGTTGATCAGCTCTCGCTGAAGAATGTGCGCCAGCTCCTTGTCAAGCTGTTCTCCTTTTTCTAGCAGTGCTGTTACTCGCTCTTCATAGCCGGAAACCATCTTGTCTAGATATCCATCAAGAACCTCGCTAGAGGAGAGAGCTAGTGCGTTAGTAATAAACCCAGCCAAAATGGCTAAGAAGAAGACGATTACGGCCAGCCAAAATGGCTGAGAAGAAGGAAAACATTAGTGCTGCTGTGGCTTTCCATGGAGCTCATTTGTACCTTTCTAATTGGTCTGCGTGTTGCAAGAGGTTCTCCGCTACTTTTGAGCTCTGGTTGGTTAGCTTCTGCATCGTTTGCTCCAGACCGTTGGTCGGGTCGATGGTGGCAGAAGACGATGAGAGCGAAGAAAGGCTAGCTGTCATCCCTCTTGCATAACTTCGATCCTAGAAGGAGGCGAAGACGAGAGTGAAAGGAGAGAGCGAGGATTGTTACAGTCTTCCAGCAGCAAGAAAGGAAAAGAATCTGGGAAAAGACAACGAGGGATTCCCAGAAGAGGGAGAGGATTGCTTGTGGACGTATTTAAAGAAATAGGAAGCCCTTTCCTTACCGCTTCCATTCGGCTACCCAGGAACTTCCTCAACTTCTTATTCGCGTCCATACCGGCCTTCATCCTCATCACCAGCGCCATCCATAGCTCCCTGTCATCTTCTACGTGTTCAGCCACGAGCTGCTTCCTCCGCAGCTCAAAGTCGTGCAATTGGTTGCTGCAAACTTCCTTGTTCCGCCATAGAAGAGTATCAGGAACGGCAGGAACCTCCTCGGCAAGAAGCTCTGCACCTCCCTCTCTGCTAGAAATGGAGGAAGATGCTGAAGAGACGAAGGACGTAAAGCTCATGGTCTTAGGAACGTCAGCGCCGTCTGATCCTTCAGTAGATCCCTCTGTGTCTGGCCCTTCCTTCTTGTCATCTCTCTTTTTGGCTGACGATGCGGAGGATTTAGCTGCTGCTAGACCTCTCGCCATCACTTTCTTCCCCTCAGCACTTGTAGCCGAGGCAACAGCCTTCATTCGGCTGGCCGTTGCGGAGACCCTAGCCTTCATCAAGCCACCGAGGCCCTGAATGCGTGACTTCGCACTGCTTGTGCCCTGCGACCCACCGTCGTCCTCCTTCTCCACCTGGAGAACCTCCTCTGGCACCGGCTCCAAAGGAGCAGAGTCGGGAGAGCCCAGGGAGCCCTCATCCTGGTCCATAGGAGCACCGCTCGCCAGGACTTGCTCTGTCTCTCCAGCGACTTCGTCGTGGCCCATCTCGAAAGCATCTTTCGTACTGGTAGCACTATGGCTAGCAGCGGCGGCAATAGGAGAGGAGAATTCTTCAACGACGGGGTCATCAGCAGGAATTCGTAAGGAAGATCGCCGTTCTGTCTCTACAGGGTCCACGAACTCGTCAAACTCTTCATCAACAGTGGAAGGAAGTGAAGGCGCTGCCTCCGGCGGAGCATCAGCCTCCATGGCCCCAATAAAAGAAGGAGCACTGGGACTAGGTACCGAAGCAGGAGCACTGGTGGCCATGGCAGGAGTTGCAGTCGCTAATGGACAAGGCTTCGCTCCAAAACACTAGATGCTCCTGCTCCTCCTCGCCAGCTAGTAAGGCCCTTTAGTGCCTAGTCTGGAGCTGCGCGCTTTCCTCAAGGAAGTGATGCTATGAGGCTAACGAAAAGAGACTCTGTGCCTCGTTCTCTGACGCTCGGCCGTCCATCTATCAGCTAGACAAGAGTAAACGGCAAGAGAAGGAAGAATCAGACCATCTGCGGTCTCCTCCTCGCTGCTGTTAGAGCTTCTGATGACTCGGCCTGCTTGTGTGGGAGCTCCTGTCCGACCTCGAAGCTTTCTTTCTCTCACCGAGAGGGAAGAGGAAGGACAGAGGGAAACGGGAGGAAAAGAACCAAAAACGCCCCACATCAATACGTTACCGGCTCCATGAGGACAGGGGGGAAGTCCGTCACCGCCAAGGATCAAATGAGGGATTATCTCTGTAGTACAGTAATCAATAAGCTATTGACAACTCCGGGGGGAGGAGAGAATCAAGAACCAAGGAGCCAAGAAGAGGGTTTTCGCCTTGCCCTTGACACCAAGAAGTTTGTGCTGGCGTTGTCTGCAAATGAAGCTTTATTAAAAAAAATTATGCAGTTCCCAAAGCTTCAGAGATCGGTG
This sequence comes from Hyphochytrium catenoides, assembly GCA_900088475.1. Lineage (NCBI taxonomy): Eukaryota > Hyphochytriomycetes > Hyphochytriales > Hyphochytriaceae > Hyphochytrium > Hyphochytrium catenoides. The sequence goes on from FLMG01003947.1 coordinate 105,864, forward strand.
CGGACATATTTCCGCATCCGCATCCAAGCCCAGAACGCTTGGTAAGAGGGAGATACAGATTCCAGGATTGACAATGAATACACTTGTAGCAGCTGCCGGGCGTTCTGCCCAAATGCTACCCATGTTTATGTCCCAGACCGCCAGCAGAAGCTCACCATTGCTAACTCATCGTCCCACATCAGTGAGCTTACTGCAACCGCTGGCGAGGAGTCTACCAAGCGGTACCAAACAACCCTATTATTTTCTTGATTCGCTATTGTTATCTTCTCTTACTCCCTTTTATTCGATACCTCTGCTTGGGCTCCTCTATAACTTGACAGATTTTAACGGCGTGGCTTCCATACTGCCGTCATTAGTCGAGGGCAGTCCTATTCTGGAGGCAATGAATAGAAATGCGCGGAAGCCAAGAAGGGTGAGTCGTCAACGAAGAGTGATCTTAAGTGGTGCATATTGCCTGTTAAGAGTGTCCTAAATGCCCTCCCGGTCCTCTCTGAATACTGTTGGGAGTGGCTCCCTACACCTCCTCGATCTCTAACTAGGGTTCTTCCCATCTCTCGCTTCCTCTGTCTTATTATGGTGCACTTTCTCCGTCTTTTAGGCAAATCGAGGGAAGCGCCCGGTTTCAAACTGGAGAAGGCGCTCAAAGCGCCCTAAGAGGGTCTAAGACTGAATAACAACCACCTGCTCTCGGGCACCACCTCCAGGTAGATTAGGGGATGTGTAACACCGCTGGACAGCTTTTGTCGATGACATTAGTATACAGCTAACACCGCTCAAGAAAGCAGCTAGATTACATAGTTTGAATCAGTCTGGCGACAATTTCCTTAACCTTACTCTTCTTGTCAAGAAGACCGGGCCCGAAATCCTCTTGCAGTTTGCTGAGCAACATTTTTAGCGTGAAGCTTGAGATGTCAATAGACTGCATGATTTCCCTGGTCTTCTCTTCAAGGACCTCATCTATGACACACAACACTCGCGTCAGGGAAATCATAAAGGAGAGTACAAGCAGAGGGCTTGCTAGTTACCTAGAATTTCGGTGGACTGCGATGGAGAGGGAGGACTCTGGTGAAGGTGTTCATCGTTAGTCTCCTCATTTCCCCCCGATGGCTCCTCTTCATCCTCCTCTTCCTCAGAGAGCACGATTCTGTTGACTCTTCGTCTTTGATGAGCTGGTCGAGGCTCTGGGGGGTGAATGACAAGGTTTATGAGCTTCCGGTGACACAGTAAGGGAGAGCTCTCCTCACCCACCATCTTCATGTGGCTGCTCTGTTCCTTCTTCTCCATCGCATTGCAGCGCTCTGTTGGATCTTGTTGTCTCTGCCCTCTTGTCATTGTCACTGCTACTTGGTGATACTGAACAGTAAAAGTTCATGCAAAGGGTTACAGTAGGGACGTAGCAGTCGGGTCGCTTAGCGATACGTAAGAATTTAAGGCCTGTGACCCTCTTCTTCCGATTTTACGCACCTGAAGAGGCTGGTGGCTGGATGCTCGCATGAGAAAGCGTGGCGGTCGCTCTTTCGCTCGGCATTTGGCTACTTGCCTCTCTAACTGGTGACGAATAGGTCTCGGTGGCCTCCAGAAGAACTTCCGTCTGCATCGTACCGCCCGCCCCCGATACTGAGTTGCTGAGACTAGATTCGAAATTCTCCGTTTGAGTGGCTTCCACCTCCATCCTTTCCGTTTGAGGGTCTTCCACTTCCATTCTTTCCGTTTGAGAGAGATCTTCTCTATAGGAGTCTGCCTCCTTGATAACTCCCTCGTTCTTCTCGGTCTCTTTCGTCTCACTTTTGTCTCCAAGTGCTCTTGATGAGGAGCTGTCTGCTACTTGTGGGTCCCCAACCTGGGACGCATTGTTTTGCCGTTGCTGTGATGGCCGTTGAGTACTTCGATCCATGGCAGTGTATTCATTGATAGTTGCACTTCGATACCTTTTCCTTCAGTTTCTCCAGCGCTCGAGCACGGTTTCTAGCAATGCGCTCTTCCGTGGTCTCTTGTGACCCGAGTTCTGATTGTAAAGCGGGCTCTGTCTCGGGTTCCACTTGGCGATTGTCTTCCTGCGCAGGGCCGTTAAGTGAGTTACGCAGTAGCGCTAAAGACAAGCTTGAAAGGAGATGATGTCTAGAACAGCACCGGGAAGCAGTCGTGGCACAACAACCGAGCAATCCCAGCATGCACTAATCGGCCACTGACCTCATCCATTCTCATCGATGTAAGTGACGGGACTGGGGGTATATCTCGTGGAGGGAGTCCATTAGCAGCCTGAGGAGACGCAGTTATTGCCTGTCCATGTTCACGTTCACCGTCACAACCTACTCTGTATCTCTTATTCTCTCGGTCTTGGAGTTCACATAGGAAGTCCATTACCTACATGTCATAGAGATTACTTCAATCGACAAGCAAAGCGGATGAGATCTAATGCCCCAATGTAGCATCACAAGGATAAACACTATGAAAGGCGGACACGCCAATCGGAAACCGGAAGGACCACAAAGATACCACGGGACAATGAAGGTGGACTATCACTCACATGTCTCTTTCTCCCATGGCTGCTCTCAATGCGAGCGATCAAGTCTTCAAAGGCCAGTCCGGGGAAGAGGTCATAAGCCCAATCGCGGTAGCATCCCATCAGTTTTCGAAGATACTGGGACTGAGGCCACCAGGGAAGTGCAAGGTCAATAGAGCGAGCACGGTCGACCTATGGGGTGTCCCCTGAGGAGCAATGTCTCACCTCGTATCCAGGGCCCCTATAAGTGACTCTCTTCGGAAACTCTTCATATATTCTTTCAAGGCCGTTACGCTGGAGTAGGTGAGTGGGTTGAAAGGTAAGTCGTGGTTTTCTGGGCTGTTTGACTTTCACGGCTTCGACTGCTCCAGCCTGAGTCGCTCCAGGCTGCGTTGATGACGGCCGACCGTTGTCTGTGGCTTCCGCGCCATTGGCAGCTCCTGATAACAACTGTGAGGATAAGCGGATACAAGCAGTCGCATCGGAGTATCGTACCTATAAGCGACCGGATGTCGTCATCATCGTCGTCCCACACACTATAACGTGTACTGCCGGGTGGAGGAGGAGGCATTCTGCTCAGTCTTGTTGAACACTATTAGCTTGGCAATTCCACTCCCAATGGCGTTGCTTTGAGACGCTCACTTGTCCAAGCGTTTCTGGGTCACTGGCAGCACTCCTAAGGGATCTCTTGGCATACAAGACGGCCTAGATGTCCTGCTTTATCGTGCCGCTACTGCTCGAACCTGCCGGAGATGGCGGGGTGAAGCGAGCATCATTCTACCACTAACTGGTGATGATCGTCATCTCTGTAGCGTTTCTTTTGTATTTGGCGCGAAAACTATCTATTTATCTAGAATAATAACCAGTCTTCAGATTGGTTCTGGCTGATAACAACCCCACTATTCTGAATTTACCTTGAGAAGCTTTCTTGATGAGTAAAAGTCTTCTTTCCTTTCTACATCAATAACCAACACAAAGCACTTACAAAGTACACAGTTTATTTAATAGCGGCGACCTCCGCCATAGCGATCGCGAGAGCGGCTACGATTGGATCTCCTGCTGTTCTCGCGATAGTCCCTAGAGTCTCTTCGTCCTCGGGACGCAGAGTCTGTTCGACGATAATGGCGGTCTCTGTCATTATCTCGCCGATCATCTCTTCTACCGTCCCGATTATCTTCTTTGGCTCTTTCCCTATCCCTGCTGTGCTCCCGGTTGCGGCGCTCATCACGAGCCTCACTTCCTTCGCCTCTACCGTCATTGTTAACACGCTCTCTGCTGCGGCTTCGACTGTTGCTGGGCTTGGAGTGTTTGCTATCATCCTGGTGATTCTCTAATCTGGAGCCTAGCGCTGACATGCTTTTGGCACTATCACCATTTGATTCCGCAGGCGAGAGTCCTTGCGATCTGAGCTCCGGGATGCCAACATCCGGGTTGATAGAGCTGCAGCAAGAGTCGCTGAGAAATACAAGGTCGCGGGCCTAATCCAAACAGAATGCACCTGTATGTCGCCTGAAGCCTTGCCAGGGCAGCAGCTTGTTTAGCTTTCCTATCTTGTTCCCTTTTCGATCCCTAACAAAGTTCAATGAGAAAGGGTCATGCTCTCATAGCAAGGGTCATAGTCATCACCTTCTTTCTCCCAAAATCGTCGTAACCATCCTCAGCAACTTCATTTTTCGTCCCTGAAGCCCTGAAGAGAAGCCATAATCAGTGCCATAAAAGTAGTCAGCACTAGGTGGCATATGTGTCCTTACCTTTCTTGACGTTCATTGAAGCCACCGCCAACACCATCCCTATGCTCAATCTGAGGAGAAGGCGAGCCACTCCAGTCAGTCAATCAGTCTCTCAACGTAGAGCTCTGCTATTACTCTAGACACCCTACATGCTGTCCAGGCTTGGGGGCTTTGCACACATTGCACTCTAGTCTCCTCTCCCAATTGACGTTGCCGCACCTTCAGTGATAGGGAATGTTAGGGGTATCGGTAGCTTTTCCACCAACGAAGAGAGACCACAAGCTTACATTAGACAAGACCAGTCACCCTTTTTGAATAGCCCTGGAGGACCTCCTAGCCCTAGGGAGAGTCGCAGTTCAAGGTTTAAGCTGTAGGATGGGGTGCGATTGGACATACCTGGCTCTTTTTTCTGAGGTCGCTCAGTTCCAGGTTTTGGTGTCTGGCAGATGTTGCAAGCGTTACGACGTGCAAAGTTGATGTTTCCGCAACTATGTGCCGGAGATAAGTGTTAGTGCAATGATTTATGTCAGCTGGGTGGGGGCATCGAGGGACTTACCCCTCGTTTGGGCATCTCCAATCCCCTTCGCCCATTTGGAATCCTCCTCTCCCAGCGCCACGTCCTCGACCACCACCGGGGAATGACCCACCACTGCCGGCTAACCCCAGCGGACCCTCACCACCTCCCAATCCTCTGCCTCCGGCACCGCTAGAAAGCGGGGCATCAAGGTCTTGCGCAGAAAAGAGTGGAATGCCTCCTCCCCGTCCTCGACCTCTACCAGCTGGCGAAGGACCAGCTGCCGGACCAAACCCAGCTGTGTTATCACCGTCATCGTAATGAGGTTGTGGGTGTGCGCTGTGGCCGGGACCCGTCTCGTGGCCTCCATATTGGGGTGCGTTATGGAATTGTTCGGGTTCTGGTTAATAAGAGTGTTAGCTGGTGCGTCACGAAATCCCGCGATCGGAACTCACCAGTCATCTTGTTATGTCTCGACCCTAGTCTTAGTCAATCGGATTAACCTCGAATAGGAACAAATGATCAGCCTCTGCAGGTGAGATGCCCACAGAGAACTTTTGCAGACTGTTGCGGTCTAATCACCTGACCTTTCCTTGACATCAAGGGAATCCGCAGATCCGCAGAGATGCAGCGGATTATAAAAAAGCATGATCAATCACATACACAGAGACCTCACTTCTCCAGACCGAGAGCTGCTAACCGAAGCTCTGCCCTTATTGCGGCTAACGGCTATCCTTATGAGACAACGATAAACTTACCCCCACCCTATACAGCTGCTAACAGCGCACAGCCATGTCGAAGGTCCCTTGCGTGCTGTTGCTGGTGGAGGTCACCACATCATCAGAGTGAAGGTCAGCCCTCCTCATGCTAATAAGAGAGAATAAGAAGAGCTCTATAAGAAGCCTTTCGAAGACTTCTGAAGTCTGAAGCCCCACAGATGAAAATTGCTGTCACTCATCGTCTTGATCAGATTCCAGACTGCTACAGGGAGCTCACAAAGATTGGAGATCTTGCAGAAGTGCTAAGACTTTGGCGAGACCCGCTCGAGCACCCACAGGTATAGGAGAGGCAGGAGCACGTGTTGGTCACGAATCATGAAGATTTTGGTACTTGGAGGGTCAGGCTTCATCGGTCCCCACTTCGTCCGAGAGGCCCTGACCAGAGGACATGAGGTCACAGTTTTTAATCGCGGCACGAGTAATGACAGGCTGAAGGAGACAGCAAAAGAGGTAGACGCTGGTGACCGCTTGGACTTTCTCCTGGGAGATCGCTTGAAGGGAGAGCTAACATCCTTGAATGAAGACGACCAGAGGCAGTGGGATGCCGTCATCGACACGTGCGCCTATGTACCCCGAGTTGTCCGTGATGTACTGGAAACCCTCAGCCATCGGGTCAAGCTGTATGTTTTTATCTCAACCGTGAGCGTGTACCATGGGCACTGGGACGTGCATGGACTGGATGAGACGGGCCAATGGCCACTCTAGAGGATAAGACGACTGAAGACATTACCCCTGATACATACGGAGCCCTCAAGGTTCTGTGTGAAGCGGAGGTAATCAAAGCCACCCGTCCGCAGCACCGCGGAGCGTCGGCGGACTCAGATGGTGTTCCAAGAGCCCAGCACTTAATCTTGCGACCCGGTATTATCGTGGGCCCTGGTGATAGCACCGATAGGTTCACCTATTGGGTGACGAGAATTGCCGAAGGTGGCGAAGTGCTTGTGGCCGGTAAGGATAGTGCTCCCGTTCAATACATTGACGTCAGAGATCTTGCTACCTGGACCCTGGAGATTATGGAAAGCCAGACTTCCGGTATTTTCAACTGCGTGGGTCCGCAAGAGCTGGTGACAATTGCAGACCTACTTACAAGGATTCGAGATATCACGGGCAGTGATGCAAAATTTACATGGGTTGATGAGGGTTATATAGAATCTGAGGGGGTTAAGCTGCCACTCTGCCTAAAGCCAGAGCAGTACGGAGTGTTCAAAGTCAACAACTCAAAGGCCTTGAAAGCTGGTCTCAAGCTGAGGCCTGACGAGAATATTGTCCGAGACACCTTGCAGTGGAAGCGCCAAAGCAGCCCTAACGAGATGAAGGCTGGCATAAGCAAAGAGAAAGAGGAGGAACTTCTGAGGAAGTGGCACGCAGGAGCAGCTTGACAGAGATATTTAGTCACGGCCTCACAGTACAGCTGTGAAAAGGGGCCGCCAGTAATAAAGGTAAGGACACAAGCCCACTTGGAAGGGCAGAGATATCTGGCGCTTTGTCAACCTCTCCGCTAATGCCTTGAACATTGCTCTAACTCCCTCCTTCCAGTTAAGGTTGTTTCTAGCAGTACAACTTAAGATTGAGTTAATGCAAGTGGGAGTCTCCTCCATGCTTTGCTCGTCCCTATTGTGGTGCAAATGGACCTCGTTGCGGGGGTGGAGCTCTGAACAGCAATTATCTTGAATGTGCTTTGACCAAACTATCGCTTATGTATGTGAGATGCCTCAGCGTTCTAAAGAAGGCAATAGAGGGATCATCGCCGAAGCACATAGTAAGAACCAATAAGGCTTATAAATAAATAGGTGCATAAGAAATGGCGCTTGGGTTAGGATTGCTATAGCCTTCGTGCCTATCTGCCGCCTAGGTCACAAGTTCCGCGATCTCGTCGAGTTCTTCAAGATTGAGACCCGACAGCATATCCAGGTGAGACTAGAGTGGCAGAGACTTTGGTACCAAATACTACGAGTCTGTGCTAAATACGTCACACTGCCTACCTTCTCCGCGACTGCTCTCGCCTTACGAGCACCTTCAGGACCGTAGTATACTCGAAGATATCGCTCGAAAGCTGGCCAGAAAGCACTACTGTCATCAAATTTTGGGATGTCTCGTGGTCCACTAGCTCTGGTGGCGGAAAACTCCTCACCCTCGACCTATGCAGACCAGAGAGTTGATCAGTCACCTATGCCTTACGGCTGTAGCGTATACTCAAGCTTCTTACCGTCGAGTTCCATTGGACCCTGCAATAGTTCTTTCTCCTAACTACCTTGTACTTCTGAAGCTCTTGCTGGAAGGTCTCATAATCCATCTTTCAGCTCGATATTAGAAGTAGTTGTCACGAAGCAGGGCGGAGCTCAGTAAGCTCTGAAGCTCTAATGGAGACTTGAGGAAAGTTGTGAGGGGAAGAATCTCAATAACAGCGCTGTAAACTCGAAAACGATGGACTTTGACAATAACAAGCGCCAGCGTGCGCTACAATAAAGCACATATAGCGCTTATAGCAGAATGTGCGCACGAAGCGTATTTGGGTATCTACAGGGGTGTGGTTGTGGAGTTGCTGCTTTGGCAATGATCTTCATGATCTTCATTAGCGCGAGACCTTCCTCATCCCCATAATTGCCGAGTTCGTACCTCCTGCGCAGCACTTCTTACCTTCGTCTCCTTCCTGCAAGCTTTCTTTTCTGAAGAGTCCGCTTCACCGTGCTAAGCTGGGAGGCTGGTGCTTGGAAGGAGGGATCATACATTGGAACAGCTGGCTAGCACGGAGCAGCGGCTGGTAGGGCCGAGAAAGTGCTTACCATGCCCATGGTAACCGAGTCGACTGGCCTGGTTGATGTCAACCAGCTGCTCCAGGTGGAAAGCATTCCCTTACTCAGATCTCTTAAATCCTTACACCGACAGTCATCTCATTGTCTGTACACTGCGTAGCTCTTTCTCTCTCAAGTGCTCACAACTATCCTTTACCAATGTCCATTCGTATAGGACGACAATGACTTTGAGTATGAAGAAGAGTTGGCGCGTGACCCTTACAACCTGAGGGCTTGGTGGCGATATTTGCAGTCTAAGAAGCATGCCAAACACCGCGTGCGCTTTCTTATCTACGAAAGAGCAGTTAAAAACCTTCCTCGCAGCTACAAGCTGTGGAAAAACTATCTGGATGACAGGCTTTCGCAGGTGATTGCAGCTTACCTTGACTTGCGATACCAGGCTTTCTTCTCTTTGTCTACCCTCCGCTCTCTGCCAGGATCCAAGCATCATCACCCTGCATAGCGATAAAATTCGCTGATATGTCCGCTAGGTTTTGCTTCCCTTCTCCTAGCCTTTTCTCATCACAATCTGGCCCTCATAGTTCTCGCTGCTACTTCACGTTGCTGAGTCTTTGTCACATTTCTATACTCCTGTACTATGATCTCGCCCTCTCAGGCAAAGTTCCGGTCGGTTGCGGATAAGAAGTGCGTTATACTGGTGAACTGTTATGAGCGTGCGCTGGTGCACCTCCACAAGATGCCAAGGATCTGGTAGGACCAGGAACACGCATGGCAAACTAGAGTTCAAGGCGGCGCTAATTGCCATTTGTCTTTCCTTCTGCCTTTTGTTCTTGCCACCGCGATTTGCGCCATCCCGGTGTGGCGATGCTCTCGTCAGGCTGGACTATTGTAACTTTCTCATGCATCTGAAGAAGATCACTGCTGCCCGAAGGGCCTTCGATCGGGCCTTGCAGGTATATGAGATGGGGTGACACCTAGTTAGAGCTGTCTTGCGTCCAAGTCTCCCTTCTTCAACTGTCATGCGGCATGGTCTGCTCGCTTCTACCCTCGCCCTGCTTCCACTAACCGCCTGTTGACGGTACTCTATGCCTTTGCGCCACTCCCAAGGCCTTACCGATAACTCAACACAACCTGGTGTGGGACCTGTATATAAAGTGCGTGAAGGAGATGGGAATCTGGCAGACTGGAGTTAGAGTGTACTCTAGATATCTGCAGTACGATAATGGTGCCAGAGAGGACTTTGTGGACTATCTAATGTAAGTTTTGGATCAAGGATAGGAGTTGAGTGACGTATGAGCTCTTCATAATCACTGTCTTCGTGGTACAAACGGCTGCTCCTATCCACTTTGTTCTTAAAGGCAGTGTCCTCTCGAAACAACTAGATTTCTTTATACCAGTCTTTAGACTCTGTCGTTTTCTTACCTTCTTTTCTCCTGGGAGACAGCTCTGCTCTCTAAGTAGTCCAGCGGGGTTGGCTAATCAGACTACTATTACCTAACTAGGAGCATGAAGCAGTTTGGCGAGGCTGCTCGTCAATTATCTATTATCTGCAGTGACGACAACTTCATCTCCAAGAACGGAAGGACGAGACACCAACAGTGGATGGCTCTTTGTACTCTAGTTGCCAAGCACCCGGACAAGGTCCCCAAGGATCTCAATGTGGAGGCCATCATTCGTGCTGGATTCAGGTGCGACTGTTGACCCTTCTTCTGATCCCATCGGCTCCCTGTGTTTTAGGGCCAACCTCTTCGACTGGCGCCGCTGTATATTTATTCTTTGCCTTTCCCTTGGTTCCCAAGGCGATTTACCGATGAGGTAGGGCGGCTATGGTGTACTTTGGCAGATTATTACATTCGGCTCGGGCAATTCGAAAGCGCAAGGGACGTGTATGAGGAAGGCATTACCACCGTAATGACGGTATGTCTCTGACTCTTGCCTGAATACCTTCTTCTTCTTAGTGTTTTGGACCTACATCTTGCCATGGCCCTGTCTTGACCCTATCCTATTAAGATAGTAGTCATGTCCCGGAATAACAATGGTCTTTTCTCCCATCTCTACATCTCTGTGGGCGTCCACGGACGACCATATGGCATTCTAGGTTAGGGACTTCAGTATGATCTTTGATGCTTACGCCCAGTTTGAGGAGAGCATGATCAGGGCCAAGATGGAGTTGGTAGAGAATCCTGAGGATGAGGAGGAAGAGGATGAGGAACAGGATGGCGCAGAGGCGACCGAAGACGTAGAGTTCAGATTAGCTCGCCTGGAGCATCTAATGGACAGGCGACCAGTCTTGCTCAGCTCTGTTTTGCTTAGACAAAACCCTCACAATGTCGCCGAGTGGCTGAAGAGAGTGAAGCTATTCAAGGATGATCCAACAAAGGTATGAACCGCGACTACAGCGTGAAACTTTAGAGAATGGTCCGCTCTGGTCGAGGACGACAGGGTTGAGAGGTGATAGAATTGACAATCGAGAGATCTTAGAAGAAGGGGAGTGTTCGAGGTAGGGAAGTACGAGAAGTGCTGGCCTCTTAGGCCTGTGAAAGAGTAGAATCGTAGGAGGGAAAGCAATGGAGGCCCCGCACCTCTTTGGCTTTGGCTATCGGTGACGTTCCTTAATCACTCCGGCGCTCTTCCGCTTCTCTGTCACGCTCTTCTGCAGGTGATCATCACTTTCACTGAGGCGGTTAAGACTGTAGATCCTCAGCAAGCCGTCGGAAAACTGCACAGCTTGTGGGTGAAATTTGCCAAGTACTATGAAGAGCATGAAGACATCGCCAATGCGCGTGTCATATTCCAAAAAGCCAGTCTAGTGCCGTACAGAAGTGTTGAGGAGCTGGCTGTGCTCTATTGCGAGTGGGTTGAGATGGAATTGCGCCATGAGGCTTACAAAGATGCACTGCGCGTCATTCGGGAGGCTACTAAAGAGCCAGCAGGGGGAGTGGGAAGCGTCCGTATCATCTCCAAGGTAAGCAGACTTACATGCCTTCAGTTTACCTCTTTGCGCCTGTCTGGCTTTATTTTCTTTCTTACTATGAAAAGTATGCGGTTCTGCCCCCTGGTGTAGTCATAGTGGTAACGCCGCAAAAGCCATCTTACACTAGAGCAGTGATAAGGCGCTGGTAGCTACCTATTGCCTTACATTTTGCTACGTGCATTCCATCCATTCCTTATATGTCAGGTCTCAAAGTTAGTTAGCTCTCCTCAAATTCTGGCCTTGAGCCAGGCTTATGGCTAGAATCCATCATTCTATAGTGAACCCTTTGGAGCTATCTATCACTCAGTGAATATTTCTAACCCTTTCTCTCCACATTTCACTAATTCGCAGGGCTCGGAAGACACCAGAGTGTCACGTCCTGTTCAACAACTCGTGTACCGATCTCCTAAACTATGGTCACTGCGCGTTGATCTGGAGGAGTCTTTGGGGACGGTTCAGAGCACGAGAGAGGCTTATGACCGATGCCTCGAGCTGAAGGTCGCAACGCCTCAGATAATCATCAACTATGCCTCCTTCTTAGAGGAAAACAAGTACTTCGAAGACTCTTTCAGAGCTTTTGAAAAGGTAATGCACTGCAGCATTTATCAATTCTTATCGGCGTCCTACTTTTTATTCCTCAGTTCCGGGTCATATGGCCCTAAAATCTTGGTATAGAGGCTGCACTATCGTCCTCTCTTCAGTCTATAACGACCCTGATTCTGCTGGAGGAACGGGGCGGACTTCGTTTCTCCATTCAACAATAAGGCCTTCCACCCGATAAGGCGTGTCTTAATTCACTTCCCTGGGATTGCTTCTCCTTTTCAAAGCTCCGTATACTAAAGTGCTCCGTGACGTCGTATTGCGGGCTTAAGTGCTGTCTGACATAGGGTACAAGCATGTCGTTATCTCATGATGTTTCTCTTCAATTCCATGTCCAGGGCATAAACCTGTTTACCTGGCCTCATGTCTACGATATCTGGCTAGCGTACCTCACCAAATTCGTCGCAAGATATAAAGGGACAAAGCTTGAGAGAGCCAGGGACCTATTTGAACAAGTTCTTTCTTCAGTTCCCAGCGACAAGGTAAGACCTCTCTTCCTTCTAATCAGTCCAGATCTTCTTCTTGCAGCTTGAACTCTGCATATGCAGAATATTTTTCTTCTACCTCTAATCCTTGCCCTGTAGAAGGTCCTTCCTTTCGCTTCTTCTATTTTCTTTCTTGGGAGTAGGTGATTGAGTACTTACAAACTCTGCGAATCTGTAGGCTCGAATCTTTTATCTGAAATATGCGAAGCTTGAAGAAGAGTTTGGATTAGTGAAGCACGCCATGAGTGTCTATGATAGAGCTACAAGGGCTGTTCCAGCCGAAGGAAAGGAGAAGTATGAGATGTTCCTTCTTTACATCAAGAAGGTGGAAGAGTTCTATGGGGTCACCAGGACACGAGAAGTCTATGAGAAGGCTGTTGCGGAGTTGCCAGATGAGCAGGTGGAGACCTATGTAGCCGTCTCTTGCGTTAACTTTTAGTGCTTGCCCCAGCTCCGGTTAGCTCTTCTGCCCGTGCCCGTTGATGATCAACGTCTCACCCATGTGTTCCCAACATCCAGGTTCCTGATATCTGCTATAAGTTTGCTTCAATGGAAGTCAAGCTGGGAGAGATTGATCGTGCTCGGGCGATATACATTCATGCATCGCAGTACTGCGACCCAAGAACCAAACCACAGCTGTGGACGCAATGGAAGGAGTTTGAAATTGCACATGGTACTCTCTTTGATGGAAATCACTGACCTTACTCTAGCATTCACACTGCGTAGTTGCTACCATTCGCTTGCTCTGGTCACTGCGACGATGCTATGATTCTTCTTCGTCCTCTATCCTCAGTCAATATCCCTACTTCGTCCTCCTTCTTGCTCGCGGTCCCACGTGACCCTTTGCAATAGCCTAAAACTGTCTTGCCATAGGAAATGAGGAGACGTTCCGGGACATGCTTCGCATCAATCGCTCGGTGGCCGCTCAGTACTCGCAGGTTAATTATATGGCAGCGGAGATGGCAGCGACCAGTGTGGAACATGTACGCTGATAAATTGCTGGGCTGTCTATCTCTTGATTTTACGACGGTGATTGCTACCCCGTCTCTACGTCCCTCCATGCTTCCATGGCAGACAAACAACCAATCTCATCGAATCCCATCGGGAGTCTCTCCGCTTTTTGAACTCCAGGTTTGGTTTTCCCTTCCTCACTTTTTATTTCTCCTCGCTTAACTCGCAGATTCCCTCCGATGGTGACGTGCTCGCCAAGCTAGAGGCCAGGAAGATAGCAGAGGCCTCTGAGAACCGCCAGGTCCCAGAGACGGTAGGGAGCTCACACACTTCCTTGGCAATTTACATCCTCTATGCACTCTCAACTTTTGTCCTCTATGCAATTCTCAAGCTTCTGCATTACTAGATCTCTCCTGTCTCTGTCACTTCCCTCATCGTTTTGAACGTTATTGAACTCCTGGTCCTGTCCTTTCTTCAGAGAATTCCTCCCCGGTCGCGGGAGCAAGAGTTGGAGGAGCTTCAGCGTGCCACTGGGGCGCCATCTCAGTCTCCTTCAGCTCGGCAGCCGGTAGAGGAGAACCCGGAGGAGATCGATCTGGATGAAGAGGAAGAGGAAGGTGGAGAGAAAGAAAGTGAAACAGGGCAGCAAGTTAACATCGCGCAAAAGGCTGTGCCAGATGCTGTCTTTGGGAGTGCCAAGACAAAGTTAGAAGCAGCAAATGCTGGGAAACGGGAACTAGAGCAGGAAGAAAAGCCATTAGGGGCTCTAGATAGGTTCAAAAAGAGAAAAACGGGCTGACGATGAAGCTACCACGCGAAAGTCTTCAGGTGCTTTTCAGTCTGAGAGGAAGGCCTTGAGCGAAACGGGGAATTGAAAGTCAACCCCGCTTGAGAATTTAGAGGAGATGACTATCATATAACTGCCCGACTTCTGTCTGCTCAGTTATCTCTTGCATGTACACCGTCCTCACCATCCAGAAGACGCTAGAGTGTCCAACACGCTACATCCACAGTCGCTCCATCCCACTGAGACCATCTTCCCATCATCTTGAACTCTTCTCGTTGTATTGTTGGCTTGTAGTGTCCACTGCCTGATTCCCATGAAAGTATTGAGTGAAGAGATCGCATCGCATAGCCTCATCACTAGCATACCAAGGCTCAGTTCACCAAGATCAACTTTCGAGAGGTCCGGTTCAAGCAAGGCATAGGACACTAGCAACAAGACAAGCTTAGGGACTGAGTGGAAGTGCTAACGTCGTGGTTAAAAGCCACTGGCTTCCCATCACAGTTGCAGGCTTTGTTCGTCCTTCTTTCTCCTACTCTCTCTCCATCCTCTCTGACCTCCATCACCTCTGCTAGGGCTGCTCACTGCTTGTTATTTCGTTGACTACTGTGGCCAAGAACGTGAGAGGGGAAAGCTTCTTCGATGCAAGGTGCAGCGATAACTGGTGATGAGGCAAAGACCTTGACTCTCAGGCGCTCAGGGATCGCCTCAATAGTCTTCGCAAGTACCTATAGCATCGCTCGACGATATCTGTGTAGAAAGAGCCTGGTGCCATCACTCTTCTTGTTTGGACCAGTCTCCACTGTGTACGATACCCTGGCGTGCTTCTTCGTTCACCTCCGATTGTTCCCAGCATGGATAATAAGTAAGGCTTCTTTTTGCTCCTTCCTTCACAAGGTTAGATGCCAACCCTATTGTCCCTCTTCTCCATCTAAACAATGAATGCTGTATCAGGCGCTGGTCTCTGCTGTACCTCACTTATCATCTCATCTTCGGGCTTCTTATTTGTCTCTTGGTCTCAACATCAATAATAGTAATAGCTTCTTTCTCAGTCCATATCACTCGCACTTTTCCCCTTCTTCGTACTATTATTCTTTCGTGTTGATCTAGTCGGAGGTCCTGCGCGCGACTCTACTGCCTGGGTGATGAGCTGCAACACGGAAGAAGGTTGATGACTCTGAGTTAGTGGCCATGACTCATCCTGCTGCTGGTGATGACGGACGATTGAAGCGAATAGAGTCACTCGTTCTTCTCACCCTGTTGTTTGGTTTCCATGGGGCTTATTAATAGCTCCTATTAGTAGCTAAGAACAAGAACTCGATTCTGCTGACGAGACTGGGACTTCTTCTTCTTATCACTCAAGACGTTGGGAAAAAGCAGCAGCAGCTTTTACTTGGTACTTGTTGGCATGTTGCTGTGGCCATTGGTGATACTTTGGACGATCACCCATCGCTGGCTATTACTCATTCATTCACAGCTACTGCTGCTCACTGGTACTGGTGGGCTCATTCTCCTTTCGTCTTCCTCTTCTTCCCCTTCCCCCCCTCCTCCTCCAATTGTCTGTAGGTTCATCTTCGTCTTCCGCTTTGGTTGTTGGTTTCTGCTGTTTTGGTCCACACCACCATCAATGATCGACCAAAGATGAATAGGATCAATTCGTTAAATGAAGTAAGTGGGATCAATTAGGCAAGTTTACTGACCACCACCACCAGTAGTAAGTCCGTCCTTGCGCGATCATTAGTCATCATCAGCTTCTTCTTCTTCTTATAAGTAGGGAGAGAATGTCGGCAACACGATAAGAAGAAGAGGAGGAGGTAGACTGATCGACAATCATCATCATCAACTATTATTATGGCAGCCGCAGCACGCAGCAGCATGATGATGGTGGTGGTGGTCACTACCTGAGCAGCGGGATCCACATACTACTACTACTAGCTAGGGCTCCTGCTGCTGCTGGTAGTAGGTCACATCATCATTGACACCAGGCGCATGGTTGGTGCTGCAGTAGTAGTAGTAGGAACACTAGCGACCGATACGATCGAGCAGCAGCACCACCAGCGGAGCGCCTTCAGACGACCGAGAGATCGCCGCCGACTGGTCATCAGGCAGCAGGGCAGCAGGCAGCAGCAGGGACGGAAGAAGGAGTAAGATAATGTGCAGTGGGAGTCAGAAGAGCAGCTGATACTGGAGCTTTTAGTTAGGGATCAGTACCGTCATAGATACAGAGAATGTTGTCCTCTCAGCTGTGCAACTGACAGCAGCACAAGTTTGACCTTTCCTTCGAGATTGAAGAATTTGTGGCCCAAGATCTGACGCTACATTCGGAATCCGCCCAATCTGTTGTTGTTGTATGCTTCTCCTTTTCTAGGTAATCAGTACTGTACCCTTCCAGTACTCAGCACAAACTCTATCTTCACTCGATTTCTGATCCAAGCACGTCTTAACCTAAATCTGCCCAATACAGTAGCTCGTCCTCTTGATGCCTCCAAAGCCGTTACAGCCACAGCTCCGCTACTTGACCTTAATTTGTTTGTTTTCCTATCTTTCATTATTGCTGTTTTCGGTCTGTTTCAAACCTGGTACACAGTCACAGCAGAGCTTTTAGCTCCCACAAGTTGACGCTTTGTTTCATTTCCTCCAGCTCGCAATAATCATATCTTTCTCAATTGTTGAGGAGTGGAGATAGGTGGCCCAGTGGTGGAAGATCTTTGTTGAGAGCAAAAGGTTTTCCTCCTCAATCTTTTTTCCTCCTGCTCTTCCTCCTCCTCCTCCTTCCTTCTCATTAGCCTCGTGCTCACTCTTTTCTCCTTCCTCTTTGTTCTCTTCTTCTCTCTGCACTGCCAGCAGTCAAAATGTTCCGCAGCTTCCATTGATCTATCGACGGATGAGGGGCTCGAGGTAGTTCTACAGATGACAAAGCAAAAGAACGATAAGGCGAAGAACGGAGGTAGGAACTAGATAAGGCGGAATGGTTGAGGTTGTCATACTCGTCGCAGATGGTGGGGAGCCAACGTCTTTCTCCCTTCCTCTATTCTTCTTGCTTTGTTGCCAGTGAATGGACCCGAGCGAGATAGAGGTGGTGGCGTTCCTTCATCGTCGTCGTCATCAGTATGATTTGCTCTTGCCTGGGGTTAGGCCAATTGTTAGTATGTAGTGAGCAACGACAAGAGAAGAAACCCTGTAGTTATGTGGTAGTGTCTCCTACTATTTGTTGTTCTTGTGAGAGGCTTTATCACGCTTGCAAAAGCACACAACAAGAGGGAAAGAAGGATGACCTAATGGGACAAGATGTCTTGGAATGAAGGAGACACAGGGACCAAATGTGACGGGGGAGGAGGGTTAGCTGTTGTCGAGCAGCAGCCACGGCAAGAAGAAGAGACAGCAGTGCCTCCTTGCTTCTCCTGAACGACCAGGCACCACCGACCTAACAGCTGTGGTCGTCTGTGACGGCGACGTAGCAGGAGCTCACCCCCAGGACCTTCTGTGGAGATAGTTTTTCGGTGGTTTGTTCCGTTCCTCGTCCTGGAGATCAAAGAAGAACCATTGTTTGCGCTTGTTTATCAATAAGGATGCAGTCTACCACCCACCCACGCACGTAATCGTCACCTAGAAGACCGCTACTGACCGACAGCACCACGAGCAGCTCCTTATTTGCTAAATTTCCTCTTCATGCTAATCGGCTGAAGACAGGGGCAGTTGGGCTCGATATTAGTCCTTGTTGTTGTTTCTCGGGAGTTGTGGAGCAGAAACTTCATACCGCAACTGGGGAATGATGTTGCTGAGGGTAGCCGTCACTGCGCTCTTCCTACTATCTGGAGGGACAGTAGCGCCATTCTCCCAAGCTGCCAGTATAAGGCGCGAGTGGTCCTTCACCACTTTGGAGCAGCAGTCAGTGACTCAGCCAGGACCCCTCGCTAAGAAAAGTCTTTGTGATCTAATCCTCGACAACTATGGACGTTTTGAACAGTGCCCGGCGAGGAGGCATTGCAGGGGACAAGCCACCGATCGGTGACGACTGCTGGGGATGGATTTACGCTGGGGAGACATGCACTCCGAATAGAAGTGAAGCCGAATGCAGGGCGGTCAAAGGAGCCAACTTACCTCCTAACAATAACCAGGCCATCGGTGTAAAGTGGGATGCGTGCTATGTCAACCTCAATGCTGATGCCATCGCCAACGCAGAGAAGAAAAGTCTCTGCGATCTCATCTCTGTAGACTATGATCGGTTTGAGCAGTGCGCCAGGCGAGGCACTGCCTCCACAAATCCTCCGTTGGGCGATGAATGTTGGGGATGGTACTACACTGGAGAGAAGGAATGTAAGAACATCAAAGGTGCTGATATACCTCCTAACAACAATCAAGCTTTGGGCGTGAAGTGGGACGCCTGCTACGTGAATGGGAACACACAGACCCTGCCCGCTGTGATCCCTCCTGCATCTATCGATAAACCTGGAAAGACAGGTTGCCGGACGATATCTACCTCCAACTGATTGAGGTTAGCAGCCCTCTTATAATAAGGGCAGCGAGAATGGCAGGCCTCCTTCTTCTCCCACCTGAATCAATGTCATTGATCGAGGAAGATCTACTTCTTCTCTGCACTGTCCTAGTCAAACAGTAGCGAATGAGGCAACTGCATAATAGTAAGCAAGGCTTCAAAGATTCTTTTTCCTCTTCTCGATGCCCGTCGTAGTAACCTTCTGGTCCTTTCAAGGAGTGAACATGCATGTATCATCCTTGGACACATGTCAATTTTGGTCTGAGCTCCTCTCCTCGACCAAAGCTTTCGTTAGCTCGTGTGCTCTGGGTAGCCTACAAGCACTGATAGACGCGGTTATTAAAGCGGTCAAGATCAATCCCAATGCAAGGATCTGGTCGAGAGGATGCTATGGCGTCCGTTGGTTATGCCATATTATGGGAATGAAGAGAGCAGCAATCATATTTCTTCTAATTCTAACAGCACTTGTTCGCTCCTCATTTCTACGCCTCTTGCAGCAGATCTCATCGAGACAACAGCGGGGACACTCATAACAGGGTTACAGATTAGCCTTATGCGTCTTCAGAAATCAATGCTAACCACCTTGGCAGAGCATTCTACCTTATTCATTCCACAGACAGCGGGACCAGAGCAGACGTATAGACTTCCCACTAGATGGAAGATTCATAGCTTTCTTAGAGGAAGAGACAGCGCCAAAACTAGCGTCAACGCCAGATAGCGCCACGGTTAGGAGGAGACTGGCTTTCTAGACCAGATGCCAGTGAGATGTCGGTGCCTCGCCTTTCTTCTGCAAGTTCTCCCCAGCTCCTCGTTCTGGCAACTGTACCTTAAGTACAAAAGCGATGATGCCGGTCCTATTTCTCTTACGTCAGTGGGAACTCAATTTTTCGAGTGATCCTCCGTGCAGGGAGGTTTGCCCGCCCTAAGTTTGCCAAAGGTTGTCCCTGTCTGGTCGCAGGTGGACCCGACGAGAGCTCACAAACTTCTTGTGACTCTCTTTGTCGCTCCTCCCTCTGATGTGTTTCTTCTTTATCGCATTGCCAGCACCGTCCAACCCCTTCGCCATCATTTATCTTCTCCACTCTTCCCTTCCTTGTTAGTTAGCCCCGTGAGACAGGATTAAGAATCTCTTCTAGTGGCAGGAGAACAAGCTTCACTTCTCCACTTAAACTGTCTGTCTGGAGAGGAGGAACAAAGCCCGAATCCCTACAGACATTCTGCTGTCTCACCTCCAGGTAGAGGGTCCTCAACACCATCTTCATACTGCTCGCAGCCGAGAAGAGATCACCTCCATCTTCCGTCGCTCTGTCTTTTCCCACTTTCTCCTTCTCACCTCTGCACTGCGGATGGCAAACTAGCTCCACTGCCTTCGCTTCAAGGAGAGAGTCTCGAATTTGTACCAAGATGCTCTCTTTGTATAGCTCGTCCACAAGGATTCTGTGCCACTGGAGATTGTGGAGCTTCACTGTTGGCAATGTGCCGTCACATTCCACCTGCGGCCAAGGCAACGCAAGATCAACGGGAACAGGAGACGAACAGAGCAAGGAACCGCGTGAGAAGATGAGATGTATGTCTAAATGATTTTTTGAAATAAAGAAATAGGAGTTACAAAAGGGAGATCCGAGATAGAGATAGGATGTCATAGGGCTGGAGGGGGAGAGAGACAGACGGAGAAAGACAGAGAGAACCAGAGAGACAGAAAGAACAGGAAGTGAAGACAGGCGTAGAAGCACAAGTAGACAGAACTCTTGAAGGAAGGGGAGGTTCGTAGAAAAGGAGAACTCAGCGAAAGTTAGAAGATTGGGATGAATAAAGAGAGAAAATCACCTCGTGAACCCGCGCCGCACTCCGGAACATCTTCTTTCCGCAGCCTTTGGCGCAGGTGACGAGGCGTCTGCCACAGGTGGAAGCTTCGTGGTACTGCTGGGCGGATACCTGCACGTATAGGCCGCAACCAAGAGGACAAGGGACCTGGCGCCAGCAGACACCGTGCAGAGGAATGCAAAGGGAAACGAAGGCTTAGGAGTGAGGAGGAAAGAAGCCAGGGCGGAAAAGATGGGATAGCCTAATGAGACTAGAGAGATGAAGAAGAGGAGAGGAAAAAGGAGAAAAAGAGAAAGAAGAGAAGGAAGAGACGAGGAAGGCAAACAAAAGGAGAGCCAGAATAAAGGGAAGATAAAGGGAGACTACAGATGCATCTGATATCTCTATGTCGCGTACAGCTCCGCCTACTCTCTAAAGTATGCTCGACTTGCATGCTGCCAGCTCCTCTCTCTCTCTCTCGTTCCTTC
This sequence comes from Hyphochytrium catenoides, assembly GCA_900088475.1. Classification (NCBI taxonomy): domain Eukaryota; class Hyphochytriomycetes; order Hyphochytriales; family Hyphochytriaceae; genus Hyphochytrium; species Hyphochytrium catenoides. Next base: position 126,723 of record FLMG01003947.1, read on the forward strand.
TTTTTCCGTCTCATTTCCTTACCTGTCTATTGACACAGTGATTCTGTACGTGGTCCTCTATATCTCGAAACTCTATCGCCACCTCCGGGCAGCGCAAGGGACAAGCAACAGATCTTCTAGGACAGGAAGAGAGAGCGTGCTCCTGTTCATCTTCTTCTCGTAGGCGCTCGCCACATCCTTTCTTGCAAGAGACTTCTCTTTTTCTGCAGCTCTCGGTTTCATGGAAAGAGAGGGAACGGGGGGAGAGGCGCATACCGCAGCCCCACGCACACCTAACAGTAGAGGGTTTGCGGTAGAAGGAGTTATTGATGTTGGAACAAAGGCAAACAGAGTCAAACAAGAGGTAAGTATGAGTAAAGAATAAGGAGAGGAAAGAGAGATGACTGCAAACGGAGCTTGTCTCGTTCTCTACGATTGCGTGTCTTTGAAAGGAGGCTATCGGAAATTGTGAGGGTGTGAAGGGCGTGACGGCCTCGCGGCTCAACAAAGAGGAGCCAAGCGGTAGAAGCGAGGAATGACTGGCGCGAGAGATCGAGACGCGCAGACGGTGGACAGCGCGAGAGTGTGTGACCGACAGAAAAGAGAGGGAGGGGTATGAGGTAAGGGTAGAGTCTTTTCATGGTACCTGCAGAGCTTTTCAATGTGCTGGGTCGACACATCAGAAGAAGCGCTGGACTTGTTGTCTCGTATCCTCCCTGCCTCTTCTTCCCTTTCTCCCTCCCACTTCGTGGGGTCCTTCGCCGCTTTCCTCCCTTCTTCACTTGGCAAAGGAGGTCCAAAGGAGCTAGAAGGCGGCCTCTCCTCTTTTGGTTCAGGCTCCGGTACTGCCAGGGCGACATTCTTACCAGCAAACTCCTTCTTCTCAGTGCGCTTTGGCTTCTTCTCGCGTGTAACCCTCTGCTTTCCATAGAATACATAGCAGACATCGCAAACCGCTACTGGATCGTAGAGCTTTGCTCTCTCGCTTGGGGGAAGAGATTGCAAGAACTCTGTCACAGACAGTGGAGAAGATGCAGGAAGCAGCAGAGGCGACGGCGGCTTTCCTTTTGAAGAAGGACCATCTCCTCTTTCGTTTGAGAAGAACTCCTCTACGAGGAGATCCTGTTACAATGCGTGGACGGAAAAAACAAGGCTTAGGTTAAATAAAAGGCAGATCCAGGCCCAGGGTGGATGCCAGAACTGTCACCAGTGCGGCACTCGAGGTAAAAGAGCGCAGCCGAGAGAGAGAGAGAGGAGAAGGAGAGAAGGCGTGATGAAGATAGATAGAGGACGAAGCAAGCGAGCAAGCCAGAAAGAGAATGAGAGTGATGAGTGACAGAATGAGCCAGCAGAGAGCCTAACTGGGATACGAAGCAGAGCGACAAGGCCTCTACCTTGTATAATATCTCGTGATCCAACGTCTTGCCTCCTTCTCTCTCCCCCTCCTCCACAGCCGGTTGCCTGGAAGCGCAATGCCGACCAGGACATTGCACAGAAGTGTCTTTCTCTCCCTGTACGTCCCACGGCAGAAAGCAGCAATCAGTAAGCATCGGGCGGATTGAGGCAGAACGGAAGAGTCACTAACTTCGAGAAAAATAGTTGCCTGATAGGAGAAGAGGGCAAATGTCAAGGGAACTAGAGAGAGCGAAGGAGTAGGGACTTGAGAACGAGTAAAGAGATACAGGAAACAGAGAGAGAGAAAGAGAGAACAATCTCCTAACTTACCCGCTCCTTCTCCCTCTGGTCCAGGGAAGACAGACCCAGGTTATGCATCTCTCCTGACGAGCTTTTTGGCCCACTCACATCCGAAACCTTAGGTGAGGCCCTGAACGCCTTTACCTTCAATCAAAGATGGTCAGAGCATGTGGCAAGTGCCGGACGAGCGGGATCGGAGGGAAGTATGGGAAAAAAAGAGACAGAAGAGAAACGGACAGAGGTACACCCAAAGCTTGAGACAGGCTTGAAAGAGAGATTCCATTAGCGATTCCTCGACTCGGAGAGTGAGAGGAACATACAGGGACTTGGGAACGGCGGCAGAAGCCGGCGGAGCAACAGAAAGAAGCAAGAGAGACAGAAGGGCCCGAAGCGAGAGACCTGAAAGAGATGCCAGATTCCTTCTTGCTCCTCTATAAAGTCTCCTACAAGCTCCTCAAACCTTAAGGGAAGCGATCCTTCTAAGTAAGAGACAAACCGACCCAACTGCTCACGAGGTTCGGTCCACGAGTTCCTAAGCGCGTGCCGCCAATAAGTTAGACGACAGAGGAGGCGCCAAAGGGGAGCCAAGAAAAGAGGAGACCAACGCGAGAAGAAAGGGAAATCTACCCCCTTCTTCCAGAGGTCGCTGCTGTCTCTCTGTCTCTCTGTCTGTCTCTCTGCGCCTCTCTGTCTCTCTCTGTCTCTCCCTGTCTCCCTCTGTCTCTCTTTCTTTCTTCCTCTTTATCCCTCTCTATGTATAAAGCTATATGTCTTTCTATCTTTCCCTCTTTCCGCTGCTCCTCGTCGCTCCTACTCTTCTCCCCCGTTTTCGCACCCTGTAGACTTGGTGACCGCACAGCTCTGTGGATGTGAGGAGTCTGTGTAGAAAGCGCCAGGAGAAGTATTCGAGAGCACCCAGGCCACGGTCTTGTTGCCCTTGCTCCAAGAGACTCGCAGGATCCTGGGATCACGCAGATGAGATTCGGTGAGCGAGACGCTTCTGAGTCTCAAGAAGAGGGAGACAGAGTACTCTGAAGGAAGGTTGCACGTAGAAGACTGGGAATTGAATAACGAGGAGGAGATGGGGACGATCCTCATCGTTACCAGGGATGCCTGCCCCTCGATAGGACCATCTTCTGAAGTGCCCAAGGGAAAGGGAGGGCTTCCTCTCCTTGTAGGAAAGAGAGAAGTCTGTCTTTGACCTGTCGTTTATTAAGGTCAGAATCCTCATTGCCAGCCAAACCTGAGTGCTTCTTGCGCACTTACCTGTTGCTCGCTGTATAAATAATGGGATATCGAAGAAAAGGGAGATTTCGTCAGATGGGGAGAAGAAGACAATGATGTTATTGAGCTGTTTTTGCTAAAAGAGGAGAGAGATGACTGTGAAGACTCCCTCCGCAAAGTAGGAGCTACAGGGAGCGAATTCCCCGCATCTAGCATCTTCTCTACGGCCAAAGGGAAACTCTCTGTTCCGTTGATCAAAGTGGTCGAGGAAAAGAAGGAGAAAGTATCAGATCTGAGAGTAAAGGCGAAAGAGAGCCATGTACCAGTTTGGGCCGATATAGGTGCCAAGAAGAAAAAATTGGAGAGAGAGAGACGGAGAGAAAGAAAGGGACAGAGAGAGATGAAGGGCAAGAGACAGATGGAAAGCAAGAGAGAGAGAGGAAGGAAAAGAGAGACAGAAGGCGACAAGAGAGAGAGAGAAATGGATAGAGAGAAAGAAAGAGGCAGAGAAAGAGAGAGAAAGAGAGCTAGGGAGGATTAGAATAGGTCTAAGGTAGATCCACCTTGGGTCCTCTGCCTCGCTTCTCTTTCATTGCTTCGTCCAGCAAGGTTCTTCACTATGGACTCCACCACTGCTTGAAGGCGCTTAGGACCTCCACCCTTCACCTTTCGAGCGAGATCCTCACAAAGCAGCTCGCCAGTAGAGGAATCTCTATGCAGCCAGAAAATTGAGACCTTTCTCCTTAACGTCTCTGCATCTGGTGCACCATTGGCGTGCTTTGTTTCTTCAGCGACCTCCTCCCGAGTGAAAAGCGTCGGCACTATTGAGACCGGGCAATCTCCGGATGGAATGGATGGGAAAAAGTAGAGAGAAGGCCTATAGAGAGGGTTCTGGTACTTAATATCTGTGTAGCTAATCTTCTTTAAGAGAGAAAGGAGAGAGGAGAGGCTGCCCTGAGACTGGGCAGAGCAGGTCTCAGAGGCATTGGTAGAGCAAGCGGAAGAGGAGGAGCTTATGGTCGGAAGAGATAAAGAGGAACTCTGAGATGAGGAAGAGCCTCTCCTAGCCAAGCTCCTTTTCTTCGCTTCTTCCCTCTGTTGGAGAGTGGCAAGGTTCAGATCTTCGCGGATCTGTGAGCTTAGGGTTCCCCGCTTAGAATAGCCTTGAGCCGCAAAGGAGCCCTTGCTGCATAGCGACTTAGAGGGTTGACATCAAGGGGAAGACGCAATGGAGAGGACCAAGGGCTTTGTAACGATAAAAGCAAGTGGAAGAGAGGCAGAGAGAACGGAGAGAAAGCATGGGAAAAGAGAGAGACAGGGCGATGAGAGTAGACGAAGGGAGAGGAGAGAAAGACAGAGACCATATCGAATGCATAAAGTTAAGAGGAGGAAGGAGAATAAGGAGAGATGATTTGCTAGGGACAAGGAGATACACAGACAGCCTCTGTGTCAGTGAAATAGTGGCCAAAAAGTGGACTAGCGAGACGCCCCTAAGTATTAAGAGAAGCTGGGAGGGGGAAGACAGAGAGGGGAAGTACCAGTGGCACCACTATTGACTCTGCCACCAAGACAAGACTCAAAGAAAGGATAAATGGACTCTATACCTCTTATGCCGAACCCTCGTCCCTCTCTCTTTGGTCTTTGCCGCTGTCTCTTCCTCCCAAGCTGGCCCTTCTGACTCATCGAAAAGGTCGTCTAGCCACTTGTCATATTTCTTTACTATCTCTCTGTGCATTGTGTTGGGAGTAGAGGAGGGTAAGACGAGAGAAGCATCAGAGCGGCTGCCGCCATCCTCGAGAGACGACTCCTCCTTTGTCCTCTCCTTCATGCTCTTTCAATGAAGTCAGCTACCACCTCTCTGGCGCAGCTTCATAATTAAGAATAGGGGCAAGACGTTCTTTGAGGAGTGCAAGAAGGAATTGCTGCCATTGTTGAGGCCCTTCATGAGCTTGGGACTGGATCCCTCCTGTTATGACAGTGATCTCCCTTCTCCATGGCTGGTTAATGCTGCCGCACCTAATCTCCTCTGCACGATATACTGTTCTCTTTAGTCGAGGAGCTTGGGCACGATCCTCTTCGTCATTCTGTCTCTGCTGCTCCTCCTATCCGTCTCTCAAACGGACCTTCAACTCCAATGCCCTCCTGCACATTTTTCCGTCCCATTCACTGATCTCAGAACCCACGTAACCTTCCCAATAGGTGCTTTCCCTTCTCAACTCTCTCTCTCTCTCCTCTCTCTCTCTGTCTTTCCCTCTCTCTCCCTCTCTGCTTCTCCCTTCCTCTCCGCCCCTCACCATGATTCTGATGTTGCTGCGTAACCCCCCACCTCGAGTAGTCAGTTATCAACTCCAGAATCAGCGAGTTAGTTTATAGAGTGATAATTTTAGTGAGAGCTCTTCAAAGTGATAGATCAAATCAGTTATTGACGATCTCCATGGCTGTCCAGCAGAAGCGTTATTGAAGTGTCTGGGAAGTCTTGAAGTAGTGCACGGAAGGTCTGAACTGACACGTGCTGGACGATACCTCAAACCGCGACAGGAGGAGAACTAGGCATCTGTACCATATGTCTGGGGATCTTTCAGTGGGGCCGTAAAAGTGCTAGGAGCTTCATTAGTAAGTTGCATGTACCATGCCATCTGCTCTCAGCCGGGAGACGAAGTGAAGCCTTAAAGACGATTTGTATCAAGCTGCACACACTTCTTGGTGGCACAGACACCTGAATTGTTCCCCTTCGACAGTGGGCGACAACATGATTAGGGCACAAGACATCTCCTCCCGCGCTACATCGTACATATACCACCATACTAAACGTCAACATCTTCCTTCAGTGATCGGCTCTGGAGCTGTTTCAGTGCTTCTTTTAGAGGTAGTCCCTCATAAATGGTCTTGTATACAGCCTCACAGATGGGCATGTCGATCCCAAACTGTGCGCTCATATGGTGGACGGAGACAGCAGTGAAGACACCTTCCGCGATCGCCTTGGTGGAGTTCTTGATTTGTTCCATGGTCTCACCCTTTGCAAGTCGCTGGCCAACGGTGAAGTTCCTCGACATGGTAGCAGTGCACGTCAGCACGAGGTCGCCCACACCTGATTGGGACAGCGCATCAGAACGCCGCTACAGTTGTTGGCGGTGCGATAAAGAATCAAAGATCGGCAACCTCTAGATGTAACAGTTGGGCGTGCGTCGATAGCCGTACTTGGAAAGAAGACATTCAGGTGCAAGAAATACGAGCAAAATTAGAGGGAAGTGTGTGATGTGTGCTGGAGAGATCGGGGGAAGGCAGAGGGATTTGTCCTTGCCCAGACCTGCTAAACCTAACAGCGTCTTGGCATCTCCACCCTTCGCCACCACGAGACGGCTCATCTCTGCGAGCCCACGGGTGATTAGCGCCGCCCTGGCATTGTTTCCGAATCCTAGACCATCGCTGGCACCACAAGCTATGGCCAGAACGTTCTTGATTGCGCCTGCAATCTCACAGCCCATAATATCTGGACTGGTGTATATTCTGCACCACTTGTCACTCATCATGACCTTAGATGGATTGCGAGAGGCAAGGAATAAACATTGGAAGGCACGCACAGAGGTAAGATGTGGAGAACGCAAGGAGAAGGCACCTGATACTCATATTCGATCATTCTCGATTGCTGTTCTTCCGATTCAGCCCTCCTCCCTATCGCTGTCCTCATTCTCCTATGCAAAGTCTCTCTCACCTGCACTTTCTTTGCCAGCTCTTGGTCAGCGCACGCGCAGGTTATGTTGGTAGGGTGGCCCTTAGCCATTTCTTGGGCAAAGGAAGGTCCTGAAACGCAGCCGAGATACTTGCTATACTTGCCAGGCAGCTCATCTCTCAATATGTCGAACGGGGTATCCAGTGTGCCCTTGTATTTAACGGTCCACAAGGCGAAGAGCACGGAAGGCGGCAAGGGTAAAGAGTTGTTACTAGTGGCCGGGTGATCTCAGGTAAAAGATAAGAAGGAAAATACCGCATCTTCCATGGTTCCACCTCATTCATGCTACTGCAGGTATCTGTTCAATCCTCACCTGTTCTATTCCCTTGGAGCAGAGGACAATAGGGACGCCAACGGGGAACTTCTCTCTGTTCGAAACAATGAATTCACGAATATACGGCGTAGGAACGACTAGAAGAACGAGCTCCGTGCCCGCAAACGCCTCCTCTATACTATTTGGTGCTGCAATTGTCTCAGCCAGCGGACACCCAGGCAGGAAGGCGCTATTTATGTGGTGCTGATTGACTTCGTCTCTCACCTAGTGCAAAGACATCATCAGTTCCCGAGGGACGAGTAGATACAGCTGGGTAAGAACATCTCCGACGAGCTTCTGACCTCGGCATCCCTAATCCACATTTTTACTTGGCAGCCTTGTCGTCCCATCAGCTGTGCCATGGCTGTGCCAAAGGCTCCACCGCCCAGCACCGTAACAACCTTCGGCTTTCCAGCAGGCAGCGACATATTTGTGGACATTAGAATACTAGGTGTATAGAGGGTACGCCGCGTTGGTACCAAGCAGGAATATCAAAAGTGGAGCCAGCTGCCGCTTGGCGAGAGGAGAGGAGCAAGGACCAACAACGGTCTGGTGGGGTAGTGGTCGGCCTTTAGACTGCCTGAACGACCCCACTTAAAGAAGTGCCCCCACACGAGACAGTCATGCAACGCCTCACTTCTCAGCTAGTCACTCTCGACGGACCTTCCTACGTGTAGTCCTACAGGCGTCCTTGGATCATCAATCATCGAACCCCTCTGTCATTGCCATCAACGCCTGGTGACGAGCAGCATAATTGCCGAGGTCAGTGCTGAGCTCCATCTCACCAACTGCAACTGAAGATCCAAGGAGTGGAAGATTTTCAGCAACCCCCTCTGACTATCACACCTCCCCCAGGACCTTTCTGTTCCAGGCGAGACACGCCCCAGGATCTGCAAACTTTCAGAGAAAGAAGAGACAGAGCTTTGTCACAGATCACACTAGCTCCAATATCTCGAATGTACGGCATTGCTTATTAGAAATTATAACCCTCTCGATAAGTTTATCAGGAATACAGTTTGCGATGCAAGGCTGATACACCTGCCTAGGAACTACTGTGCTGTAGAGAAAGGGAGAGAAACAGAGAGAGAATGAGAGAGGGTACGGGAGAGAGAGAGAGAGAGACAGAGAGAGAGAGAGAGAGAGGGACAGAGAAAGAGAGAGACAGAGAGAGAGAGAGAGAGTAAGAGAAAAGAGAGAAACAGACACAGAGTTGAGAACGAGAAAGACCAGCGTCTATCTACTGTACAATGCAAAGAGAATGTTGCTCTTTCTTCCCAATTCTCATCTCTTCATGATCATCATAACCACCATCGTTCCTCCTTTCCTTGCTTCCCTCGTCTCTGCTCCCTTTCTCTCGGCTGCAATACAATCTCTGCCTAGCTGGCTGCGGACAGTGGCGCTCAAGGTCCCCATTCGTCGACGTTGAAGGAAGTTATTGCGGAGGTTAGAAGGCTCTTTAGCGTACACACATTCCTCCCTTATTACCGTCCACAGTTGCCATAAGAGCCTTGCCCTCATTCCCTGGCAGAGGCAGCAGGTCTCCGTGAGCACCTCATTCTGCTGCGACTGTCGTCTGGAAAAGCTGCAATCTTGCCGCTGCTGGCCTTTGCTCCGACTATAATTGCAAGTCCAGTCCTCTCTGTAGGAAAGAACGGTTAGAGAAAGAGTAGAACAGAACCCAATCGAAAGCACAAACAGGCCGGCGGAGAAGGCAGGATGTCTCCAGCAGCGACGGAGCTTCCCGTCTATCGTCCCACGCTAGAGGAGTTCTCAGACTTTCTCTCTTACGTCCAGAAAATTGAGCCCGAGTGCGAGAAACTCGGGGCTTGTAAGATAGTTCCCCCGGCAGGCTGGTGGCATCGAGACTATGAGAACCTGCAGCTTAGCATTCCTTATCCGATCCTGCAGTGCGTGTCAGGGAAGGCAGGAGTTTACAACGTTGACCTGGTAGAGAAGAAGGCAATGACTCTAGACGTCTTTAAGGCCTATGCAGAGGATTATGAGAGGAGGGCTGTGAGAGGAGAGAGAGGAGAGAGGAAGAAGATGGCGTCTTCTGAAGATTTTGACGATGAAGAATATGTTGAGCATCTGGAGCGACAGTTTTGGAAGAGTCTGACAGGAACGATGGAGCCACCGCTCTATGGGGCCGACATACCGGTAAGTAAGGACAGCGTAGAGGAATTATTTTTGGCCGTAGGGATCCGTGGCCGTGCATTTGGGTAGGGAAGATTGAAGAAAGCATGGGACAGACGTAATGGGACATAGGGAAAGGGAAGGGAGAAACCTTTCCTGGCGGTTGAAGGCAATAGATATAAATGTTATACTTTCGAGGTGCAAACGTGGCGGCATTGGAAAAGTAAACGAGGACTAACGCCTATGTTACGCTGGGACTATATGGAGCTGCCGAAGAGAAGGCTGAGGGCATCGTCTCTTTAGGAAGTGAGGGAACAGTGAGCTCTAAAGGCAATCTTTCTAACCTTGGAATTTCTTCTTCTCCGCTGCTCTGTCCCTTCGCTCGTGGGTATCTTCCTTCCTTTGTATAGGACACCCTCTTCCATGACGATCCCGCATCATCCTGGAACTTGGACAGGCTACATTCGGTGCTGAGCGTTCTAGAGAACAGGCTCCCTGGCATCAACTCCTCAATGCTGTACTTCGGCATGTGGAGGGCCATGTTCGCGATACACAAGGTGTGAAAAGTGGACAGCAAAAGGCCGAAGAGGACCAATCCTTACAATGTCTTGAATTCCTGCGATAACCTCCTGACTGAGTTCCTTTCAATAGGAGGATGTCGATCTCAACTCGATAAACTATTTACACCTAGGAAAGCCGAAGTTCTGGTACGCAGTTCCTCCTTCCCAAGGTAAAGAATCATCAAGTAGGACTTAGAGCTGAGGGGAGGGTCAAAGCAGACTCCGGTTAGAGAGTTTACGCGGAGCGCGCTAAGATCTAGCTAACTCATACCATGCTTCTTGCAGGACATAAGGTTGAGATCATGGCCCAGAGTTCGTTTCCTGACAAGTACAATCAGTGCCACGAGGTAAGGCCGATCATTACCGTCGCAGTCATCGATCAGTGTAACGCGTTCCTATCCTTCTAATAAAATTATATGCCTTCCTCATCACACCGTCTGCAGTTTCTGCGCCACAAAGCCTCGATGTTTTCTCCGACACGTCTCAAGGACTCTGGGATTAGCTTTGTGAAGGGTATTCAGCGTCCTGGAGAGTTTGTGATCACCTTCCCAGGATCTTATCACTTTGGCTTCAACTTAGGTAACCTATGGGTGGATTGAAAAGGGAGTGATGAGCAATAATATTAGTGTTAGAAGCATCAAAGAGTAGGCTTGGGTGGCTTGGAATTGGACTGTCTGTGCATAGTGATGGGAAATGGAATCATTAGGCGCGCTGATGTTCCTCCTTTAGCCTCTGACGGTGCCATTATATATCTCTTAGGATTTAACATCGCGGAGGCGGTCAATTTTGGCACTGAGAGGTGGATTGCCGTGGGTCTCAAGGCTAAGGTAATGCAAAGCCTACCATAGGTCAAAGAGAAAGAGGAGCGGAGTTAATTGATGAGGGAAGATTCAGGAGGAAGATAGAGGAAGGAGATGGTATTCAAGCACAACTGAACGTTAACTCGGCTTTAGGTGTGCTCTTGTCGGCCGGACAGTGTTCGCATTGATATGGAGCACTTCATGAAGCTGTACAATGGAGAAGTAGAGGAAGAGGATGAGGAGGATGAAGGAGAGAGCTCAGAGTGGTCGGAGGCCGATGATCCCTCAGTGGAATGGCGCTTTCGCTGCTGTTGCGGCTTGCGTTGTACCAACAAGAATCCCACACCGGAGTGCTATGAGGTGAGAGGCATAACAGCAGGGCCTTTATTTCTGCCAAAGAAGTGCCAAGAGTCCTTGTGTTAGTTGTGTCTCGCAGTGGTACTAATTTTTCGTCTAGTACCCTACTCTTCCACCGTTTTCCTTTGTTTCTCTCTCTCACGCGCGCTTCTCTCTCTCTCTCCCCTGCAATATCTTCTTCCCGGCTACGCGGATTGAACCATCGCCCTGTCATGTCTGGAATGCATAGCGATCCTTCGAATGTACAGGTTGCGGGTGTTGGTCTCATATAAAGTGTGAATGGCCGGCGCTGATGAGAAAGAAGGTACAGCTATTGCATATGAATTCCTTTCTCCCTTTCTTTCGAAATCGTGATCTCCTGGTACGGCCCCTGGTACAGCTCCCACCGAGAGCCACGCTGTTCACACTCTCTCTCCTCTCCTAATTTATAGGACCATGAACTTCCAGAGGAGCTTCACTGCCGGCACTGCAAGCGAAAGGAGGCACAGGACAACCGACAGAAATCGGCAGAACCCAGCAAGAAGCGCCCACGATGGAAAATAGGGATGACAGTGGAGGTGGCGGAGGATGATGACCTGGCTGTTTGGGAGGAGGTAAGTTCTAGACTTTTATTGCTCTTGCTCTACTGTCGGGCTCCTGCACTGCTACTTCACGCCGTTTCTGGCATCATCTGTAGCTATGACTGTGATTTTCTGGCCTAAGACCTCTTGACCTTTCTGATGCACGCAGTGTTACTTTCTCTGTCTCCCAGCTACCATGCTGTCCACCCTCGTTCGTCTCATCAAAAGATGCCTCTTACACTCGGTCCAGCGCCTCGTTTCTCCTGTCACCTTTCTCTTTGGTTCACGCATCCCTTCGTGACTGAGCTTGCTATCTTACAGGCAGCCATTGTAGACATTGCCGATGGTTTCGTTAGAGTACATATAAAGGTTGCACAGATTCCTCCCACGCAGTCACCCCAACACTTCCCTCCCTTGACTTTTGGTTTCATCTCCGCAGATGTGTGTCTTTGGTCTCATCTAGTTCCCTTCGCCATGTTCCCTGCCTTCTAACGTCAATGGATGCGGTCTCCACAGGGCTTGAAGAAGGATGATGATGAATGGCTATCTATCGCGTCAGATAGGTTACGAAGAATGCGAAAGAGGAAAGCGAAGGAGAAGACAGGGACAGAGTCCACAGCTCCGCAGCAGAAAAAGCCCAAGAGCGCGAAGGTGGTCAAGAAGGAGAAGAAATCCCAAACGGCGAGACAAGAGAGAGAAGAGGTAGCTTCGGAGGAAGAAGAAGAAGAAGAAGACAACAAGGGACACGAACAGGAAGGGGAGGAGGTCCTCATTAGCGGCAAGATTACCCTTGAGGAGTTACCTGAGGACCCTTTAGCCCTCCTTGACCTGCCGTTGGAGGCAGAGGATCACTCTGCAGAAAACGACAGGCACCAATTTAGCCGCAAAGCAGTGCGCAAGGAGCGCTGCAAGAAGTGCTCCGGTTGCCTGACTCCTGATTGTGGAAAGTGCATCTTCTGCTTGGATAAGGTGAAGTTTGGAGGTCCAGGAAAGCGAAAACGCTGCTGCATCATGAGAGTGTGCCAGCTGATCGAGCCCAAGCCGTCCGGAAGATCCCCCAAGCAGGAGAAGGGAAGAACGAAGGAGGCAGGCCGCAGAGGACGCCAGAGTAGCAAAGGCGATAACCGCGGCCTCGCCCTTTTGGACGAGATCGCGACCGCGCTCAATGGTACCGCCTAGAAGGAGCAGAGGCGAGGCTTGAGCACGAAGGAAATAGATCAGGGTCAAGAGGGAAGGGCCAATGGAACAGAGTCCTTGAAAAGAGGAAAGGACGAAGAGGAATAGCCTCTTGATGGCATTTAGACTGTATTTACTGCTTACTATACGCGGCCGCGGCCGCTAAACCAACGTGTCTAAACCTCCAGCCGACGAGCGGCCACTTCCATCGCCACCGCTGTCCATGAACATAGCGCGCTCTCCTCTCTCCATTGCCCGCTGACTCTAGCGGACGAATGAGCTTGTTACCTTCTCCTCGGAAACACGGCTGCACTGCTGTTGTCAAAAGGGAGCGATGGTTCAACTCTCAGCACCGCCTCTTCTTCTCCCTCATCATGTTCTCTTATCTCTTACCGTCTCTCCTCTACCTAGAGCTTCGCCTTCTACCTCTCTCTTTTTCTGTCTCTCTCAGATGAGTGTGTATCTTTCTTTTTCTGATTCTTGTTCTCTGCCTATCTTTTTCTCTCTCTCTCTCTGTTCCTCCTCCTCTCGCTGGCGCTCTGTCTCTATTCTCCCCAGTCTGTCTCCACTTCTGTCTCTTCGCCCAGTTCGCACTCTCTGATCGCCACCAGGTAGAGAGATTCAATATAATGAACGTAATTGTGGCTCTATTCATAGATGCGTGTCTCAGCTATTCGGAATCAGCGTTCCTACATGCCATCAGAGAACTGGATTCTCATGTCGGCCGCCAAAGCTGTTTGAAGACTTGAAGATGGAGACTCGAAGCTCTGCAGTCTGGAGATCCCATCAGATGACTTTTCTTGCTATGCTCTTGACTCATTTGAGAGTGTCCTAGGCGAACTGATCTGGCTGGCAAGCTTTATCAGCAACTTCAGCAAGAAGGCAGGATGGGCTACATAGTGGGCCGAATGCGAAAGGTAAGAGAGTCAGCTTCGGATGGAGCTTCTCAGGACACTCTCAGTAAGGGATGAACCGGTGGCCTATCGAGTGCGCGAGGAAGTTGACAGTGCTGTTTGTTAATGCAGACTGGTAACCTACTGCGGCACTTTTCAAGCGGCAAGAGAGAGAGCTCAGGCAGCTCATCCAACGACAGTCAAAGGAAAACATTGAGGTTATTTGCCACTTACGCAGCCTTGTTCGTTGGAGGCTATTACATCGGAACGCAACCCCAAGTCGTTAATGGCTTGCGCAGCCTCCTGGGTCGTAATAAGTCAGAGGTACGCCCAGCAGGACGCTGTGTTAGGTAGCGTATCGTCAACAACTAATTTCAAGTTCTAGAGATCATCCTCCTTGAACAGCAGACGCCTCAGGATAACACATAGAGCTTTCCTGGACACTGCGATAGACGGGAAGCCAGGTGGCCGGATAATTCTTGGTCTATACGGCGAAGCACAGCCGCGGGCTGTGGAACAGTTTGCCCGGCTTTGCGCCGCGCACGCTTCTACAGCGGGAGACGCGAAGACAACGATTGCTAGCTATAGGGGTTCAGCCTTTCATAGGATAGTCCCAAACAACTTGTACGTCTGGACATAGCTCTCGGAGCAGATCTGCTTTCTCACTATATTTGTTACCCCTAATGTCCGTGGGTTTTCACTTCATCCTTCCCTCTGTCTGTCCCAACTCTTACCCTTTGCTCTTGCCCCGTGGGTCACCTTTGTCGTCTTTTGGCTCTTCACTTCTCTGTCGCCGTTCCTCCTTCCCTTGCGTCTGCCAAAATAACACTCCTTCACACTTCTCTGTTGTACATCGACCTGTTCGGGGCTACTAGCATTCAAGCAGGTAGAGGGATTTCCACCGTGCAAGGTAAGGATTATCTGCATCCTCCTCCGTCACACTCACCAACCACCTGCTTCACAGCTGATGAGGTTGCTGGAGACCTCGACAACAATCAGCGCACAATGTTGCAGGCTGGACCCGGCACCGTAGCTCTCTCGCGGTCAGAGAAGGGAGAGATAGGTCCAGACTTTTACATCATCACTGGAAAGGACTTCAGGTCCGAGGAGGCGGTAGTTGTTGGCAGCGTCTTAGAAGGTAATAATACGGGCCCTTTCTTTCTCTTTCAAAGGGGCGTCACTGTCTCCATTGGAGTGTCTCTTCTGTTGAATCCCACGGACCAAGCATTTTCTTGTCGTCCTGACTATCCCATCTTATTATCTTTTCCAGGCATGGATGTTGTTAAAAAGATTGAAGATTGCGGCGATTCTTCTGGCAAGCCAGTCCATAGCATCACGATAGAGAACTGCGGGACGGTAGAGGGAGACGATGATGCCTCAGAACACTTGCCATCTCCTCCAGTGGACGATGAGGAGCGGCTTCTTGACAGGTTGGAGACTCTCCGGGCTCTGGAGAGAACTCTGCATGAACGAAAGGCAGCTTTGGACCCTGAGATTGTGAAGAACACATTCGAGATGGTTGAAACCGAGAAGAAAAGAGTGAAGAAAGAGTTGAAAGCGCTCAAAAAGTGACTCTATCAGGTTTAAACACACCTTTTTCTATAGCGGGTAATCTATTTATGTAATTCGGAGTCTTCCGATCTGCCGTGCCGTCCTAAACTTTGTCTCCCCAATATTCCCTTTAGTCATCCTACTCCCTTTCTCTTTCACTGTCTCTCTATCAAGGGGCACCATAACGTAAGGAGTAGTCAGCAGCTCATGGCTGATGGAGCTAGTGACCCCAGGCGAATCTATGGTATCCCGACGCTTGTGACTCTATGCCTAGTCTTCCTTGTCTTTGCTTCTGTGAGAGAGCGGGACAAGACAGCAGGACTTAGTGGCGCCTGAAGAGCAATAATGTTCACATGGCTAATTCATGAGTGATGATGTCGAGCGTGAAGAAAGATAGGTTGATCGGGCAAGGTATTAAAAGGATAACGTTGAGAAGCTGAAGGATGGAAGTCTAGCGAAGTGAAACGAAGGCCGACTGGCATAATAGATTCCATGGCACAACCTTCTCCGCTTTGCCTGACGAATAACCCAAGCTTTCTGGATAACAATCGCACATGTGTCTAAGAGTCGAGAGATGCGGTAATTTCTATACTTTGTTTGGATGAGAAGAGCCGCCCTCTCTCTTGCTCGCCTCTCCCACTTACGCAGATCATTCAAATCCTCCAGCTCCTGCTGAATCTTCAAACTGTTGACACGACTGCGCTTAGTAGAGATGCGCACAGAGCACATAAAGCAGGGGGTACATATGGGTAACAGCTAATTAACGTCTGAGATGAGGGAGGAAAAGGCAACTCACCTATCCAAGAGATCAAATGTCTCTCCCAACCTTTGTCTCTCTTTCTTCCTCTGAAGTTCTTCCTCCTCCAGAAGCTTCAACAGCAGAGTCTCCGCATAGGTGCGCCGTGCTAGATGACCACGGACAACCCTGTCAGGTCACACCAGACAATGAGCTTGAGGGCTTGCACAACGCTTGGCGAAATAAAGACACAGAATCGCCGAAGAGGAGAGCCCGCCAGTAGGGAAAGGGAGATGGCGAGAATTGGTAAACGAATAAGGAGATGAAGCTGCAAGCTTTACCTCTGAATAGCAATGCTTGCCTCATCGGCTGCCGGTCTTAAGGTTGGAGCGAGGAATATAGACGAAGATGGTCTCCCAAAGCTTCCCTCTTCGGCGTCTGAAAGACCTGCCTTTGCGGTCTTGTCCGCCTTACTTTCAGCTATAATCTCAGCGACGGGAGCGCCGGTAAAGGTCTGGAAGGCCTCAAGACTATCGAGACCTTTTGTCCCATCAAGCACCTTTCTCACCTCTCTCTGATACTGCTCATCAGAGAGGAGGATCCCGTTGTTAACTTGGCCCACCCAGCCCTCGTCTAAATCTGGGGATCGGGCTTCTGAAGACTTCGAATGACCACTCATCTCGTCGAGGAGGAAAGAGTTTATCCAGTTAACGATGTGTCAAACACCATGCAGGGGCCAAAGAAATGTAGCTTCGCCATGTAATGCACATTGCCCCCCTTAAGAACCCTCTGCGATCCACGAGTCCAGCCTGTCAGCTTACGATCCTATTTTCATCGATTGCCCGTTAAAAGGGGAACAGTCCACCAGCTACTCCTGTTCCATTTCCTATCAAGCGACAGGAAGGGTCTCTTTATGCCTTATAGGTCTGCTAAAGAAGCTGGTGAGCCCGACTGCTAAGTGATATGTCACCGCTGGCATGCTCACATGCGCGTGATGAACAAGCGGACCGCGGGAGACACCGCGATGCACAGCCGATAGTCTGGCCTCGCCACGATTGCCATCGACACGGATGTGAGCTCGAGCGGCAGTGGAGATTTGTGATTGCCAAAGCTATATTATCTCATGGTATAAGACAGAGTGTCGCCAGAGATATCGCGACAGCTTATGAAAGGTAATCCTCCTACTGTACAGCTAACATTCTTCCAGCTGGCGAACCGGGAGACAGAGCGCCTTAGAGATATCAGGTCAAACAGCAGAAGTCAGTCATGAACAAGCAGGTGAATGACCCTAAACAAAGACAGAGTTACGAAGAGATGATATGATGGACCCACTGTTTTCTTTTAGGTTTTCCTCATTGTAGCCGTTAGCGACTCTCGCGGCAAGCCTGACAGTTTTGGGTTTGTTCTCAGCAGCACAAAATTTCTATCAAAATTTGGTAGAAGCATAAAATTTGTCGTGTTGTGTGTGTTCTCAGTACAAATGTATGGGGTTCCTTCCCTCTTTCCCCCTTTTCCCTGTTGTCATTCTCGCAGTGCTTCTAATTTTTTCTCTCTTTCTCTCTCTCGAGCTTTCTGTCTATCTCACACATGTTAGAGGTCCTATTTTTATTGTATTAAGATGGGTCCTTCTCACTCTGTCTGTGACGACATTACTCTGTCTTGCAGTCGTCTTAGCTTCGACCAATAACTTTGCCTTGGTCCGCTGTGTTATCTTCTTATTATCTCTTCTTCGCTTCTTTCCTGCTCTGTCTGTCTCTATTTGTCACTCTTCCTCACTCTGTCTAGTTGCCCACTCTAGTCAATGGCTCCTCTCTCTATGTCTTTCTCTTCTTCTCTGTCTTTCCTCTCTCTCTCACTCTTTTTCGCTAGTTCGTAACCCTCTTCTTCACTCTGTTCCCTCACTTATCTTCCTCTTTCTTCCTATCTCTCACAGGCTCTTTCTCTCTTCCTCATCCATCTCT
>FLMG01003947.1:149274-162645 GCA_900088475.1 Hyphochytrium catenoides
AGCTGCTGTGTATAGTCCTTTGCAGCTTCTTCAGGCGTGAGAGACGCGTCCAGCTTGTGAATCTGTGTCTCTGAGACTCCAAGCTGATTAAAGGGACTGTTAGAAGATGTGGCTCCAGATGATAGGGTCATATCCAGTGCAAGAAGTAGAGAGACACACAAGACCCGAGTACGGGAGACAAAAGAGGAATAATCAACACATAAGAAAGTGTCATAAAGAGTGAGAGAGCTGAAGTGAGAGGGAGAGAGAGAGAGAGACGGAGAGAGAGCTGAAGTGAGAGGGAGAGAGAGAGCGGGGGCAAAGGGGGGGGAAGAGAGAGAGAGAGAGAGAGAGATGAGAGGAGGTATAGCCAGCTCACCGGCTGCAGAAAACCCTCATAGCATGCTTTATAGTTGCTGTCTTCATGGTCTGAGGGGACACAACGCTCGTCCGCGAAGAAGACTTGCCACTTAGAGACTTCCAGAGAGGAAGAGTCCACCTGTGAGACCCCCTGATGGAGGACCTGGAGGTGCAAAGGGAACATGTGAGCAAAGAAAGGCAAAGAGGGGAGAAGTGGACGAGTCAGAACGGAAGAGCGAGGATAGAATAAACGACAGAGAGGGAGAAAGAGGGAGAGGGAGAGAGAGAGAGAGAGAGAGAGAGAGAGAGAGAGAGAGAGAGAGAGAGAGAGAGTGCGTAAGGCAGATCCAGTCAATGAGAGGGCTTGAGAGGCTCAGTGACTAACCTTGGGCAAGGATCCTCCTGATAGAGCTAGGGTAAACATTCCTCTGTCCTTGATGGCTTCCTGACTAATCTTCTGAACAAAGCGGCCCAGCTCTTTCCCGAGTGCTGAAGCATCTTCATAGCGGTGCAGAAGGGGCCGGCCGCCTAGAGAGACAAGAAAACAGAGACACACAGAGCAAACAGACAGCACTTAGAGCAAGGAAACTCATCTCATCTCATCATCATCATCATCATCTCTCATCACAGCGCTGAAGAAGTATGGGAGATGGTAGGGACAAAGAAGAAGAGGCGAGAACCCGCCATCAAGAGTAGAAGAGAAGGCAATGGATCCGGACAAGATACATACCAGTCATCGTCCCAGTCTGTTGACCTGTCGAACAGTGAGGTTCTTCTGGAGGAAGAGCTGCGGGGCAGGAGGAAGACAGGGGAAAGCTTGTTTCTTGAGCTGATGCCAGGAGGAAGCTCTCAAGTACAGAGGACAAGAGCAAATGAAGCCAGCACAGGAGGAAGGGCAACCTATGAGACACACGGAACGAGACTCGACAAGGACGTGACATGAGCCGTGTCCAAGTATTGAAAGGAAACGAGTCAGAATGGGTTTGAAAGAGGGAGGAACTACCTTCCCCAACACGAACGAGCAAGAAGGAAAAGGCAAGGAGAAAAGGGAGAAAAGACAGAGAGAGAGAGACAAAGAGAGGGAGAAGTGAGAGAGAAAGAGAGAGACCAAGGAAGAGAGAGAGAGAAACAGGGAGAGAGAGAAAAAAAGAGAGAGAAAGGGACAGAGAGAAAGAGAGAAAAGGAGAGAGAGAGAGGGAGAGAGAGAAAAAAAGAGAGAGAGAGAAGGGGAGAGAGAGAAAGAGAGAGAGAGAGAAAGAGAGAGAGAAAGAGAGAGAGAAAGAGAGAGAGAAAGAGAGAGAGGGAGAGAGAGTGAAAGAAAGAGATGCGAACAGGAAGAAAGGCCACCGCTCTAAATAAAGCGTCAGAAAGGTTTGACGCCAAAGATCCAACACCAGACATGGGAAGCATCCCTAACCCAGCTAATTCCGAATCCGACTGATCATTGGATATGAATTAATAATAGAAAACCCTATTATCCCGAATGCCCTCCTAGCAGCTTCTGATAGTGTTCTGATGGATCTTTCGCGCAATCTTCTAAGAATCTTCACGCATTATCGTGGCAGAATAATGAACGCAGACGATCCGGATAGAGATCCCACAGTCGAAAGCGAAAGGCCTGACTGCAGAGATGGAGAGGAAGAAGATGATGAAGAAAGTAGAGGAAGAAGGATGAGCTTCACATCGGGCATAGAAGGCGGCGAAGGAGAGTAGATATGGAGAGGCCGAAGAAGGAGAAGAGCTATATGGGTCAGGCTAGAAAGGCTAGGTGCCGCGATGGGTACAGATGCCAGTGGATAGCCTAGCGGGAAGGCTAGATGCTTTTCAGTCTAGAAACCCCGCTACGCTCATTGTCTCAATCTTAAGCGGCAGGCGGCTGCATCGTCTATAGGCTAGTAATCCTAAGCGTTAAGTGGGTTTCCAAGTGACATTTTTCTTACTGGGATGACAACGATGACACTAGACGCTAGAAGCTTCCGCCAGAGGAACCAAAGTCTTCTTGACTTAAATTCAGCTGCTAGCGGCTGGAGCTGGATGCTGGGCAGCTTCCACTGCTTTCTCAATCCTCTCATCAGTCATGTTGGTGAACAAGCCTCCTTTCCCTTAGGTGGGCTCGCCAGCTCTTCCCAGCAGCTTGTGTGCTGTTAGACCTTTCAAGGTGTCTCTGGCTTTGCCGTGTCCAGTCCGCTCTGAAGGTACCTTACGCTAAGTTAGAGCCGCTTTGAAGCTGAGTAACGTTGTGCCCCTCTCCATCACTAAAGATAAGCCGCCAGGCGGATGAGAAGGCCGGTCTGTCCACGGACACTGACTTCAAGCATATGGGCGAAAGAGTCTGACAGACAAAGTGACACTAGCACTTTATTGATAGGATTGATAGCTCGAGAGTTGAGCTTTGCCCGCTTATTGGGCTTTTTATAAACAGCCTTACCACGGGGAGATGAAGTGCGTCTAGATCCCTCCCATGTCGGCGGCTGTTGGCTGTCTATCTTTGGCCGTTGGGTCTGTTTTTGGCCACACAAATCTGAGTAGTGTGTCTCCCGCTTGGCTCTCACCTGCCGGTCAGCGACGCAGCCGTCACCGCAAGAGAGCCCCAGAGAGCAAGTTGATATGTGGGCTATGAGAGGAGAGGAGAGAGTTGAAAGCAAAGAAGATACCTCGCGTGTACGGGATACAGAGAGGGAAGAAGGCGAGAGCTACCTCTGCAGCTCGGAACCTATCATGAGAAGGAGTTGACCTTGCCACTCACCTACAACCATAATCGAAACGTCAGATCATTGGACAAAAAGAGACTGAGAAGAAGTAGATTAATCAGGGAAAAACGAGGAAGATAGAGCTGAGGTGAAAACAGATCAGGAGGAAAGAGAAGAGAAGAAAGACCGACAGGAGTGGTATAGCATGCGACGGACCATCAGCAGGGGAGAGTCTTGAGCTTGCTTCTTAAGGAGCTCTGCCCTCTTTGCTGAGGGTGACGAGTTCTCAAAGACTTTCTGCAACGGCGAGGTAGAGGCTTTCTTCCCAGGACTGGCGCTACCACTCTTTCCCTTCCCTCGGCCTTGCATTGGAGGGGAGGACGGAGAAAAAGAGGATGGCGACTGCGGTCTCTTGGTGAAAAGTGGACCTTCGAGAAGATGTCCTGCCTGGTAAGGTTTATTGGGCGATGTGCCAGTCCTGCAGAAGAGAAGAACCGAGTGCTTAGCAAATTTCAAGTGGAAATGATGGCGTGGCTGTCTAAGAAAGAACAGTATGGAGCAAAAACGTTAGATGATAAAAAGAGGAACGCACTAGAGTCCGTGGAAGAGGAGGAGAGAGTTTGAGGAGCCTTTCCTATGATGATAGAGGAAAAGGATCGTCTATAGCGTACTGAGAGAAGTAACATCGACGTGGGAAGCGACAGGATGAGATATGGAAGGGGCACTATGACGAACAGAGGACAAAGCAACCGGCCACAGAGACAGAGAAACAGGGGCAGCGACTAGAAAGAAGAACAGAGCAGTAGAAGAGGAAAGTAGCGACAGACAACCAAAGAAGAGAGGCACATACACACCCGAACATGCAGGGGAATAGGCGAAAAGAAGGACACCAAACGCTCAAGTGAGAGAAGAGAGGAAAGAACAAGAGGCGTACGTAGATTACGTACTTCCGTCTGGGCTCTTTCAGCAACGATCGTTCTAGAGACTCCAAGGCTTGAAGGTCTTCCATGGTAAACTTATGACCTCTGTCAGCGGAGTATGAGGCTGGGTCTTTAGGCTGAAAGGTCTTCAAGTCCGTCAGCTGAGCCACAGAGAAAGAAGAAAGAGAGTCCGGAGGGAGGAGCTGGGCGAAAGGGACCACGCTTGCAGGGTCAGGGTAGGCTGATGACGCCGAAGGCAGAGAGGTCACAGTGATTGGCGGCAATGGTGCACCCTTCCGCCCTAATCTCCCTCCTCCTAGACCTTCTCGCTCTCTATCATCCTCTTCTCTCACAGCTAGAGCTTCTCTGATCTTTGTGGCCACCTCACTGAGCTTGCTCTCTTGAAAGAACTGTCTTAGCGCGGCCGATGAGACTGGGTTAGCACTATTTGGCGTCATCGTGTGAGCCCTTCTGTACGTCCCGATGTGCGCACTTTTGGGACTGGAAGATTGTGGAAAAGGGATGTGAGCAAGGCAGCATTGAGATTTAGAGCAGGCCGAAGGAAAACAAAGAGTATCAAGAGAGTTAGAAGAGGTAGAGAGAGAGGAGCAGCTCGACGGAGAATGGAGACCCCACAGTGCCTGAGAAACCCCAAAAGGCAGGAGGACCTTGGAAGGAAGCAACCACAAGTAGCGAGAAGAACGTAAACTTGACAAAAGGTCGCACCGGTTGGTGACAGCGCCTGGGTCGTCTGAGATATGCATTCTAATGTCTTCTCGATCCGCGAGCCGCTCTAACTCCTCTAGGTTAAAGCTGAGACAGGGCAGGTAGACATGCACATGGCAGGCGAAAGTTCTGATGAGACAGAGGCTATTGAGAAGCCCAGGCGATAGCCCTCGAGCGTATGGAGTGAAAAGAACCATCTCACTGCCAGAGGCAGCCCTATAGTTGTTACTTTCTCCCTACCTGGGCGTGACCTTGATGCCTTCAAAGAGGAAAGCTGGAGTCTGTCTCTCCTCTGGGTCCTTTTGATTGGTGGCGGTCTTTCGTCTCCGACTTCCGTCCCAAAGGAATTCCCCACCATCATCTTTCTCCTCTCCGCCCTCTGCTTTCATAAAGAGAAGTTCCTGGGCAGCCTTCACCACTTCCTCTATATATCCTACCCTCTCCTGGCCTCTCAGAAGACGGGCCTGGCACCATTCAACTAATATCTTATGGGTGTTTGTCCCCTTTGCAGCCACAGCAAACTGCTTGAGATCTGAGGCAGACAGCATGAATGTCTCCACCTCCTGAGACGCAGCGATCACTGAATATTCAAGAGGAAGTCCTGCAAAGGTGGCGCGCGAGGTAATGAATTTGAATGGTGAAGGGTAAGAGTCAGTCAAACCGTAGTTGCTCTGTCTAGTTGCATTTCCCTTCTTTCTCGCTAGCACCATCTTAACTCATGGAACTTTCTCACTGTTTCGTGCCTGTACCTTCGACTTTATGTGGGTGTATAACTCTCCCTCTTCCTCTCTCCTCTCTCTCCATCACCCGTTTGGTCAGCTCCCTGCATCAAGCAAATACCTGATTGTGCCAAGATCTCAGACCCCACGACGTCCCCAGCGCATAAGATGATAATGTCCACCGTCCTTGTGGCTTTAGCTCTGCCATCCGTGGTCAAGGCTAAAGAGAGGATTAGAACCATACACTAGGGATCCCCGATGTGACGCGCTGTTCTTGCCCTCTCTGTTCGAACCGCTTCCGTCTCTCCACTGTCTCTCTCTAGCAGTGTCTCCCTTTTGACTGCTTCCTTCCCTCTTCCTCTCTCTCTCTCTTCCCTCTCTCTTCCCTCTCCGCTCGTTCTGATGGCTTTGCCCTTCCGCGTCCAGTTATTCATGGACAACCTTCAATATATGGCGTTAGTTTGCGTGACTTACCGCTCATATTCTCCGTAATGCCGTCCTCTTGTTCGCTTCCATCCAAGTTCTCTTCCTCCTCATCCACCACCGTCGTAACCACTCGCACGTCTCCCTTCTTAATGAAGAATATGCTAGGCGCGGAGTCTCCCTGCTCCAATATTTTCTCTCCGAAAAAGAACTTCTTCTTGGTAAGCACTCTGGCTAGCGTAATGAAGCGATGATGCGCCCATCCTTTGAAAAAACGGCACTTGGAGAGAAAGAGTACCTTCTCACCTGGAAGCAAAACGCGTCGTAGGAGAGGGGAGAGTCTATTGAGCCAAAGGACAGAAGAGTGAAGAACAAGGGGCGGATGGAGTCGTTGAAGAGTAGACATAATAGAAAGGAATGGAGAGAGAGAGATAAATAATAGCCCACTAGTTTGTCTAATGGCAAAAGGCCAGCAAGAGAAGAAGAGGATTTCCTAGAGGAGTGGACAGAAGGAGCAAAATCTGACTTTGCTCCATAGCTTCCACATGATACGGAGCGAAGCTCCTGCTATACAGAAGCTTAGGGACAGCGATCATTTCAACATTCCCGTCTGCCACGGCCGAGGCAGTTCTTCGGATTCCATCTTCAAAGAGAGCCACCTCACCGAACCCAGAGCCACAGGGAACAGTAGCCACGCGAACGCCTATGAGGAGCGCAACCTTAGTTCACATAGGTACAGAGAAAGAGAAAGAAGGTAGATTGTAGCGCAGGAGTGACGAGGATATAGGGCTAGGCTTAGTAGTTAGAGTTGGATAAGAAAGCCCTCTTCTCTTACCAAGGAAGTCTCCCTTGAGATCGTGCCTCTTTACCGCGCCTTCTCTGTCCTCCTTCAGCTCTACCAGCGCTGGAGCCGCGGCTCCAGCAAAGATAGCAACAGTACCTGTGGTTGACGTAAGGCTTTTCCTTTCATCTCCCCTATAGTTGTCTACCCATGAGAGCTGACTAATGTGCATCCCACTCTTCCATTTGACCTGCGAGTATTACTCATTGCCCGTCGATCTCTTGCTTTCTCTTGATTCTTTCTCTGTCTCTGTCTCTGTCTCTGTCTGTTTCTCTCTCTTTCTGTCTGTCTGTCTGTCTGTCTCTCTCTCTCTCTCTCTGTCTCTCTCTCTCTCTCTCTCTCTCTCGCTTTCTCTCTTTCCCTTGCTCTCTTACCGGAGAAGATGATATAATAGTGAGTTCCAAAGTCTCCTTGAAGAAAGATGAGGTCCCCGTCATTGTAGGTGGTAAACTCCATGTTGGTTAGCACGTCCACCACCGCCGCCCTATCAATGTGCTTGAAGGTCTTCCCCTGCACCTCCAGCGCCCACTCCGTCAGCCGCTCTAACATTGCAGGCGTCCTCTCTCCAGGCTTGGAATGAGTCATTATATCCCTAACGGGTGAGGATGCAGAGAGGAAGAAGATGTTACCAAGGTTGCGGTGAGAAGAACGGGATGCACATGCATAGAGACACAGGAAGGTCGGAAAGAGGGAATTGGTGTCCCAGGATAGAAGAAAGTCGGAGGAAAGGAGACCAGAGAAGTAGGATAAGGGAGATCAGTCGAAGACATAGCCGACAGGAGAGAGAGAGCGGCTTTGAAGTTAGGCCTTGGTGATAAGAAAGGCGAGAACGAGCAGCAAAGAATGCCAGGAGAATGAAAGTCAGGGTTACTGATCAAAGCGAAAGCGATGGCTTGGGCTTCAGGGATGACGACAATATGAAGGATGTAGGAGAGAGGTACTAAGGGCCACGGACGGCATGGGCTGAGGAGGAGTGGATCGAGAAGACGAAGTGATGAGAAGTGCTAAGCACCTTGCTCTTTGTATAATAGTCTCAATCCGTTTCTTCTCGGCCATGACTCTCATTTCCTCCACCACTTCCAGCCACATCTGGAAGGCTGCTCTTTGCCGATGCCGCTGCCATTTTTTAAGGATGTGATTCTCCAGCAAACTCTTCTCTGACACAGTGAAAGAGCGCTCAGGCCCATCTGCCGGGTTCCCGGCGCGGGAGGATGATGGGCCATCCCCACTCCCAGCGGCAGCCTTGATGATAGACTCCATTCTAAGCGTGCGCTGAGATGTACTTTCCTTTCCAGGCTTAGTCAGAAGCTTAGCGCTTATCTTTGATTCTGACCTTCACCTTTCATCGCAGACGTACGCAGCCAGCGCCCGTCGCTAGGTGTATGGGACAAAGCAGTCCGTATCAAGGGAATTGCTCTGATGCACCGCTAGCTTTTGCTCTTCGAGGCTCCAGGAAACGCCAGCTTATGTATCCGTTGTTCAGCTTGAAAAGATGACGCTTTGCGCGTGTAAACAATTTACCCTTGGTCCATTATTATCATCCCTCTCCCCATTCGCTTCGCTCAAGGTATATACTTCGTCCACGGTGAAGCTGTAGGTCTCTCGTTAGGGACCTTCACCGCCGTCAACCGCTATGTTCGCTCTCTTTGTCGCTCTCTTTCTCTCACCGCCTATTGCCTTCTCTTGTTGGCTCTCGTTGAGCTTCCTTCTTCTCCTTCTTTCTCTGGTGTGGTCTCTTTCTTTCTCTCCTCCTCTCTCTCTCTCTTTCCTCTTTCTGTCCCTCTCTCTCCTACAAGCACTATAAGCTCCTTCTTCACTCGCGCCTCTCTCTTTCTCTTCCTCCTAACGTGGTCATGCCCCTGATGGTTGATGATAAGACGAAAGGGATGTGTGAGAGAGAGAGAGAGAGAGAGAGAGAGAGAGAGAGAGAGAGAGAGAGAGAGACAGCTTTCTTCACTTGCTCCACCTTTCTGACCACTCCCATCATCCCATCATAGTAATAATCCATGATACTCACTCTTTATACCTGGTATAGTGGCACATAGTAATGCTGCTGAGGTGTTCTATACGGTATCTTGAATACGAAGATAAAAGTCGTAGCTATTGGAAACATGTCCATTTCGATTCCATATGCCTTGATGGGCGTTACATGTTGGTGCTGTGGAGGCTGAAGGTGCAATGCGGTGGGGCCGCAGCGCCTTCCTCCCCCGCCTCACTCCTGCGCCTCTTGCTGCCACAGCCGCTGCTGTCATTGGTGTCCTGTCAGTGCCTGGTTTATCTTCTCTTCAGTGAGCGAGCTTGACGAAGTAGCAAGCGGAAAGCACACTGACTGGCAACTCCTGCTGCTGATGCACCAGTAAAGCCTGTCATCGCTCTCCTTCAATCCCACCTGAAGTGCTTCCCCTCGTCCATGTTGTTCCTCCATTGGTTGGTCTTTCTGTTATCTCTCTTTCATTCCTTGGGCTCGCATGTGCCGTTCTCATTACGTGCCTTCGACAACTCCCTCTAGTACTTGTGATGATAGTGTGTCCATCATAACAGAGTGGACGGGAGGAGGAGACTCTTCCATGGTCTCACTAACTCAGCCATCAAATTGGCAAACTCTGTCTAGGCGTCAAAAGTAAGGAGCCCGCCCAGCACGCGTTATTGTTTACACTACTAGCTAAGGGGGTGTCCCGTTCCCTTCTTCGTCGGGGTTATCATCATCCTTTTGATCGAACCCTAACCTCTTCGATAAAACAGTATTGAGTGTCTCAAGAAAAAAGGTGGTCTCCAGAGCTATCATGTGTCAAGTCCTTTGTGGTATATAAAAAATCTTAGCGGACTACAACGCTTGATAAATCTATTGAGCCTTAGGTTTAGCTACGTCCTGGGTACGGCGGCGTCTGAAAAGGCTCATCACCGAGAAGCCGTGGTCTCCGAGCTTAGCGTAGTCGTTAGGCACTTGCTTCTTTTCACGATATTTCCTCTCCATCATTTCAAACAGTGTGCCATCGTAGCAGCTGCGTACAGCTTCTTTAGTCACAAGACCGCGGTCATCAGCAGCCAAGAGCCAGAGTGTGAACCACTCAAACTTGCCAGCGAGCCTGTGAGTACGGGGGCAACCAGGAAAGGAGGGCATATGTGAGAAGCATTGAACAAAAATAGCCAAGAACTTCTGGTGGGATGTATAGGAGCGTACCAGCCAAAAATGTCCATTACGTCCCACGTTGCCTGAGTCATGCGCCAGAGGTCTCCAGCACTCAGTCCTCCCTTGTTACCGCAATCCCACTTAGCAAACAGGTCCTCGTACTTCTGAGGGATAAATCGTCCCTCCTGGTCGTACACTTCTTGGTCGGAACCATGCTTGGCGCGGTGGATGTTCTTCGTGTAGATCCTCATAAAGGGATCAGGGATGTAGTGCGGGCATGTGAAGAAAGAAAAGCCACCGTGGATAAAGAGCATGGCAAGCACGCAGAAGAACCAGTTGAAGCCAATTCGCCGGAAACCTGTCGAATCCAAAAGCATCATCAGCACATTCTGCCACTTTTGATGATTGAGAAATGGAGGTGAAGAGCGTTGCTGATTGCCAACGGAGTGTGGAAACAACAAGGACAAGAAAGGGATGAGAGAGGTGAGATCAGCACCGTAAGAAAGAAAGAGATGAGAGAGGTGAGATCGGCACCGTACCGATAAAGGTGTCAGGCATGGTAATAATCCCATCACCGTTCCTGTCAAAGAAGTCCACATGCTTTTGCATCACGCTGCGGTTGGCATTCTTCTTGCCAGAAATATCTGAGCCATGAGGATGGTCGATGGTAACCGCCTCAGTCGCTCTGCCCACTCCTAAAAAGAACCAGAGCAGAAACGGTGGTGAGGAGTTGAGATAAGGCCTTGACCTAAGTCGACAGTGGAGAATGGGGTTTACCAGGCTCCGGAATGCCTTTGTCTTCAAGGTGACGAGCTGGAGGACGGTACTTGGTAACATCTACGTCCTCACATTGCGTTTGCACATCATCATTGCCCGGTTGACGGTGGTGGAGCTTGATTCTCTGCATATCTTGCTGCATCTTTTGGGGTCTTCTTATCAAAACTGGCTGCCACTATTACTGCTATTTATGAATGAGATTGTAACGTTGATGGCGTAGGGTAACTTTGTTTATGGCAGCCCGCTGAGTCTGGCCGACTGTGAGGGTGGTAGATCTAAGGACCTGCTACAAAGATCCTTGCCCGTCTGTTATTCACAGTGGGAACTAGTAATAGCAGCAAATTTTTTTCACGGAAGGCAACTCCCTAGCTTCATAGAACTAGTAAGGTGTGTGGCTGCTTGGCCGGAAGCCTTCTTTTCTCCAATTCTTCATCATGACGCAGCACCTGCGGAAAGAGAACAGTCGCGGCCTCTAGGGTTCTTTGTCCAGCAGCTAGATCCTTCCACCTCCATCATTGGGGAATAGAAAGAAAGAAGACTAGGAGCTAGTAAATCTAGACACCTGCATGGTAAGCACTATAGTCAACACTAGGTCAGAAAGCCTCCGCAGGTAGGACTCTGGACTTCCACATCACTGTTCTGCATGGTAGTAGCGGGCGGGGCTTTGCATGAGACGACAAGCGAACAGACAGGTACGGACTGACTACCTATCAACCCCGTAAACGCTAGGGCGTGAGAGCCAAGGAGCCAAGAGGCTCTCCACGAAGTAAGCCAGCTGCACAAAGGCTCATTATTAGGAAGAGAGAAAGATACCAGCGCAGATTGAGAGGAGGAAGAAGTATTGGACGCTGTGTCTCTTATAACAAGAAGAAGAAGACAGGAAGAAAGGAGGATCGATGATGAGAACAGCGAGCGACAGTGAAAGAAGTGGAGCTGAGCTTTTGACTCTTCATTCTTTCATTGTTTCAGAGTGTGAAAAGCTCAATATTTCTCAGCTATCTGCTGTTACCTTCTGTCAATGTGAAAGATACCTCTAGCAGAAACCTTCATCTGCTTCAGGAGGAGGTCTGAGGGTGGAGAACACTTGATGCTTTTGTACGGCCACTGCCACGGAGTGCGAGGCGCAGGGCGACAAGGAGAAGCAGCAATGTTTGCTTTGTCTTTCTTCTGCTGCTGCTGGTCGGCATGCTTGTCCCGTGAACATTTTGTTGCTGCTTCGTTCACGGCTTCTTAGCTTCCGTAGTTCCTCGTGGTCGTTCGTCTTCTCGTCCACAAGTGACTGACATCGGCCTTGCAAGAAGTGCCGGGGAGAAAGTAAAGATGATTTATAAGGCTTCAATGTCTGCGTGGCGCGTCTTTCTTCCACCCCGTTTGTCCTTATTATGTCTTATGTCTCCGTCAAGGGTGCATCGTCAGAACAACCTAGAGAAGCGAAGAGGTATCACACGATCACACGATTATAGAATAGATAGCGTCTTTATGAATGAAGGAGACGAGCGTGATGTGCCTTCTTCTTGCGGGCTAAAGGCTTCTGTGTTCTTTTCATCAGCTCTCTTTATAGACTTTCTGGGTTTTTCGCTCTTCTAACTGAAGCCAAAGAAAACCTTGAACTAGGCTTCCGTGCAGGAGGCGCAAGAGGTAGAGTCCAGCGGAAAGCATCAAGAAAACCGTAAGACGACAGAATGCCGCAACAACTACTACCGCCAGAACCCTAATTTTATGGCCTTCGCCCTAGAGGAGCATTATTATCGTCAGGAGGAACCGTCTATATTGCTGACCTCTCTTCCCAGCCTTTGCTTTCCTACCAGGTGAGGCCTTCAGCCTGGATGGGGATTCTTTCCTGGATAGAGCTTCCATGGGTGTAAGGCCTTGCGTGGTTAGGAGACCAGCCTTGAAGAAGACGAGGACTATTATTTGAATTCCAAATGGTGCTCAACAACTTTCTCTCTCAACCTTGGTCATAATCCCAATGCATCAAAGCTTCATTGAGTCAGTCACTAACCGATGACCACTCTTCTCAGTTGTGCCAATGATGGAAAATGAGGAGAGGGATTATTACAGAGTAATTCTTAATAGTTCTATGGCTTACAGGCACAAGAAGGGAAAGAACGAAGAGTGGAGTCTCTATCAAATCAACGTTATTGACTATGGGCTCTATTGATTATTAGAATAGGAACAACTGAGGGCATGACACGGCTCCTGATGGCAAAGGCTTCTATCACTATACACCTGGCTAAGTGCCCCAAAGAGCTCTTGACTCGAAACTGAAGAAGTAATATCTTCAGCTGATGTCTGAAGGAGGACAGCACGACGACACGGGATCAGACCTCACTAATGAGCGAGCTACATCTTTGGGAAGATGGTGATGGGACAGAAACCTGACATTCACTCTTAAGGCACCAGAGACATACTGTGCTCAAAAGGACACGCACTGATGGCGCATGTTGACCCCCCTTCCCCTTATAATTCAGTCATGGTTCTTAGTGTGAGAGGGAAGAGAAACATCTTTACATCATTGCTCTTTGTGCCTTTTAAATTCTTGCACCTCTGGGAGGGAAGCGGTCAAGCCCAGACTTAAGGAAGTTATACTCTGGAACGCAGTCATCACGAGAATCAGTCCAACGGACAGAGCTCCATGATAAATCTTAGACCGTGTATCCGATGGCTGTTGTCCTTGTTGACAGGCAGTGTGAAAGGAGCTTTCCTGGCCCCAGGATCAGGTCCCAAGGGAATGTGACGTGATAAACTTCATTATCTCTTCAAGCCCGGGAGTAACGACCAGCTGAATGAGTATCCTCAGATCCTT